>CAWYPQ010000386.1:0-46118 GCA_963965965.1 Trididemnum nubilum
AAAGCTGCTGTCAAGCAGTGTTTTTCCGCAGTGGAACCACGCGTTGTGTACTCAACCAAGAAGCTTCTTTCCGCAACCAGTAAGATGTACTGCCTGCTGTACAAAAACGCAAAGTGATTTATCCATTCTCATGCCACTGTAACAGTCGATATGTAGGCCGTACCTCCCCAAGGCTGCAGAACAGAATTAAAAATACGTTCCCAAATCTATCCGCCCTTGCTCTTCCCAGAAACGCATACTTCTTTCCCGTCAGTACAAATCTTCAACCCAGCCTAATACCCAGTTTCTTGCTTTGATTCAGCCGTAGGACTTTATCTTTAACAAAATCCTGCCTGTACTCAACATTATGATGACAGCAGATTCTCTATTCTTCTTACCATAAAAGGCCGCTCCTTTCCACCGATCAGATCTTGAATCTACTTTCATCAGGACTTCTAACCCCGCCCTCTGACGACAAAAAAGGAATTCGTGTACAGCTAAAAGATTGTGTGCTAATGACGCCCTCTTATTGGTCTTTTTCGAATTAACCACGGCTAAACTTTTTCCTGTAAATATCGCTCTTTTTCCTGCGCTCTCCATTTTGGCGATTCTTCTTGACAAGTGTCAGACGAAAAGCTGCTTCGAAGAATGAACCTTTTATTTTAAGAAAATTATTCTGGCGAATACTGCACGGCAGTAATCAATTAGCTATTGGCAAGATGACACCACAAGAAATGATACCAAAAACACGTGCATTGGAAAAGCGTAGAATGTCTTGGGAAAAACTAGACAAAAGCAAGGGTACAAGAATTCGTTTGCGTATCGTAGCAGAATATACGTTTCCAACGGTGGATAAAAGTCAATCCTTGAAAGTCCGTTAGAACACTACACTTACACCAACTAAACGTTGTATGTTGTTTCTGTTATAAATCAAGCAAGCAACGTTTATAAAGAAACGCTACGTCGCATACATTTAACCGATCCTTTAATATTGCCATCAATCTAAACAGAAAGCAGTTTGAGATTAATAAAATTTGTTCCAAATTTTGAGGCAATAAGTCACCTGATATCGGTTTTAGGGCCCGAAAAACGCTTTCAAAGTTTGGCGAAAAACGCGACTTCATTCAAAAACGGCTTAAGTTTGGCAAAAAATATTTTGTGTGGTTAACTAGTTACAGACCACCACAATTTAACATGCCCCAACAGTCTGTTTCGCCCTTTTGGGCTCTTCAGGGGGCTAAATTTTAATATAGTCTAAACAAAACAAAATGAATAAAATGACCAAGTAAATATACCATACTAGAAAGAGATGATGTCAATTGATGAATAACAATCGGTCTAGATTTGTTTACTGTTAATAGGGAAGTAAATGGCTAGAGCACGGCGGAAATGCGCTTGGGCGTCGCAGACACAAACCATTGTCAGTATAAACACAAAGGAACACTTAATTCGATATAAAAGTGGAAATAAGAGAACATGAAAATAGACTAGCGTCTTGAAGTGTTTATTGGAAAGTGACCTGCAAACTAGATCCGTACAATCGTCGTACAGCCGTAGATAGTAGCAGAACTCTCAAAAAATTGAATAAATAACCCGTAATTTCGCATAAATTTAGATTTTAGTAACACCCCCAAAATTACGGACATATCTTAAACGCAACAACCCTTGCAAGTCCCTATCAGACGTTATATGTTGACTCGATATTAGTGATCGGTGAACGTCCCCATCTAAGAAAAAAAAAAAAAAAATTACCGGTATAGAGATCAGCCATTACGATAAATTTAAAAAAGCAGCAAAAGTGTGACGGGAAAAGCAAAATCTTAACAGGTACTTACCCAAATACTTGGAGGACGATTGTACGGGTTCAAGTTCATGCAAACCGGCTAAACTCCTCGTCAAATTTCTTGTCTACACCTGGGTAAATGTTCTTAGTCGCAAAATGACTCCTCACTGCTGGGTTCGAAACCACAACTGAATTAAAGATTATTGCAATATCTTGACGTCCTTCATGGTCGACTCCTGGGAAGCCATGTCAACTTCACTGGCAGTTAGGTGGCCAGAACAACCACCAACCCTGCAGCTCCAATGATATTTCACATTGTAGCTCAAGTCAAATAAGCACAGAGCTGGACAGCGCTGTTTCGAGCTTTTAGCTCTCATCGGCAGCCCTCAGTTTTCTTTTCTAAGGTATTCCCAGCTGAGCAAACATCTTGGCCTAACTGGCAAACCTTATTGGCTTGCAGAGAGGCAGATGCTTAGTAGGGAATAAACGATTTTTCACTTGTGGTACTTTAGAAACAAGTGAAAAATCGCTGGATCCTTGTAGTAAGGACAGCCAGCTATTGGCTATCCTTACTACAAGGATCCAGCGATTTTTCACTTGTTTCTAAAGTACCACAAGTGAAAAATCGTTTATTCCCTACTAAGCATCTGCCTCTCTGCAAGCCGATATGGTTTGCCAGTTAGGCCAAGATGTTTGTTCAGCTGGGAATACCTTAATGCTCTCATATATTAAATTTGATTAGATAATAATTTGTGACATGTTGTGTTTTTGTTTCGTTTTTGTAATTTTGTTGCAACAAAAAATAGTACTCGTAAAAGTAATACAATAAGTTGGTTAGGATATAAAATTTGATTAACATTGAAAATAAATGTGACATGTTGTGTTCTGTTCGTTTTCTCGTAATTTTGTAATAAAAAAAACAACTGGGAATACCTTTGAAAAGATAGCTGAGGGCTGCCGATGAGAGCTAAAAGCTCGAAACAGCGCTGTCCAGCTCTGTGCTTAAATATTATTATTGTAATTAAGCCGGTATACATGACCCATTATTACGTGCCAGGTAATGGTGAGATAACAAACGAAAAAGCAAAAAGGAAATTACCAAAGGTGAAATAGGATTGTGGAATTTTACTGCTAATGGTTGTAAATATTTGGCTCAATCAATTAATTATTACTCATACTTTGCAATGAAATGCAAAACAAATTCAAGCGAACGCGAATTTTGTGTGGTTCAAGCTAATTTTGTGTGGATTCAAGCGAATTTTGTGTGGTTATGTATTATTATTATTTATTTGTGTCAGACTCAACAAAGGTCCATAATAACGTCAAAAAACAAAAACACACTAACAAATTTATCAGGCACAACGCAAAGCACAAACATGCGTGCTAATTTAGCCAAAATGTAATTTTGAGTAATGTACTGAAAAATCAGAATCAAGAAAACATGCAGAGCCAAAAATTTGTTGAATGTAAGCGTTTGGAGAGTGCTTACATCTTATTATGAAATTTGCAGTATGTTTTCTCATTAACGAATAAAAGGTCAAGATGCCGTTATTAACCATAGTTTCATTGATGTGTATTCTTCTAGGGAGATTAAAAAGTATACGATAAGCATTGTTGCAAGCTACACGAAGACGATTTATACTGGACGCAGGATAACGACACCAAAGATTGATGCTGTAAATAGAGGAACAAAAACAACGAAACAAAATGTTTTGTGCATTAACAGAGCATTTGAAAAACCTAGTACGAAGCATATTAGCTATGCAATATATAGATCTTACTCGAGCTTTAATATCAAGTTCATCAGAAAGAACACTGCTAATTGTAACACCAAGGTATTTAATACTATTCACAAATTCAACATGCTGGTCATTCACAGTTAGATTATAATCAGTGGTTTTGAAGAATTTACCAGGAAAGTACATAGCTTTGGTTTTCCTGCAATTGAAGACAATATTGTGCTTTGCAGCAAATTCGACGCAAGTATCAACAAGCCTTTGTAAGTCTTTGAAACTAGGAGCAAAGCAGCAAATGTCATCAGCGTACATAAGATTGTTTAAACACTTGTCCCCAATACAGCAACCAATATCCAGTTGATTTAACTTAACAGAAAGCTGATCCATGTAGATATTGAAAAAATAAGGGCTCAAAATGCCACCTTGTCTGACCCCATTGGTTATGGAAAAACAGCGTGAAAAGACATTATTCCGTTTAATAGTGATCATTTGGTTTTTATACCAATCCATAATAAATCGCACCAAAATTAAAGGAACCTGCTTTTCAATAAGCTTCTGAAATAAAATATAATGGCAGACTCGATCAAAAGCTTTCGAGGAATCCAGGAAAATTGCATACAGGGGAGCATCATGTTGATTGTAATGGTTAATGGCTTGTTTCAGCAAAAATACACAAGAATCTGTGCCATGTCCAGATTTGAATCCAAACTGATTGTCACAAGTAGGTAGAAATGATTCTAAATACTTTAACAAAATTAATTCAAAAAGTTTTGAAAAACTCGAAGCTAAAGCAATAAGTCTCTAACGCTATTTTTGTTACTTTTTACTACAGGTGTGATCACAGATGCAATACAACGATTAGGTATAAAGCCATGAGTCAAGCACACATTAAACAGCATACTAATATGAACAGCTATCAAGGAATGTGAGTAAATTAAATGCTCAGTGCATGTGTTGTCTAAGCGAGGAGCACATTTTCGTTTTAATTTATGTAACTGAGCTTGAATGAGCCTTACATTGCAGAGAGGCAAAGGGTTCAATTCATTAAGGTCACAATTGCTTAAAGTTTGGTGCACAAACTGTTTCGCTACGGATTCCGCTTCAATTTCAGGAAAATTCATAAGAGATTTATAATGATCTTCCCACATATTAGCAATGTTTTGATCGCTAGTTTGACCATTTACACAGGTGGAAACAGGAGTTTTGTATTTAAGCACAGAGCTGGACAGCGCTGTTTCGAGCTTTTAGCTCTCATCGGCAGCCCTCAGCTATCTTTTCAAAGGTATTCCCAGCTGAACAAACATCTTGGCCTAACTGGCAAACCTTATTGGCTTGCAGAGAGGCAGATGCTTAGTAGGGAATAAATGGAAGTTGACATGGCTTCCCAGGAGTCGACCATGAAGGACGTCAAGATATTGCAGTTTTGTATTTGTTGTAATTTGCTAAATTAATATGCTTCCAAAAATTTGGTGAAGATTGGCCCGAGGTAAGACTTGCTGCAATGTTGTCAGCAAACAACTGGTCATTCGTAGATTTCGTTTTTCTCAGAGCATATTCAAAAGTTTTGCAAGAGTTAATCATACTTTCATATGCAAGACTTGCAGTAGGTTTCTGAAGCTTAATCCAGTTCAGATAGGATTGCCTTGCTGCTGCATGAGCAGCTTTTACATTTTGATTCCAATTAGGCATAGGTGGGCACAAGTCCGTTAATCGTTAATTCGTTAATAACGAAGCTAACTTTTTCATTAACTCGTTAATCCGTTAGAAAGTTTTTTCATGTTAACGGACTAAATTAACTTCCGTTAAGTGCTGTTAACGGACCAAAGTAACTTCCTTTAGGTTCTGTTAACTTCCGTTAAGGTTTTTATCGTTAATATCTTGCAGCTTCGTTGTGCATTTGAACTTGTTTTTATCTTGAAATTAGATTAGACTGTAAAATGTATCTTTCAAAACACAAAAAGACCACCATAGCAATAAATATTTTCTTACAATCAGCTCAACAGCGTCAATACGTGTTCTAGAAGCTAGTGAATAAAACGAAATGTAAATTACACGCAAAATGTTAACGGATTAACGGACTTTATTACTTCCGTTAATTAAAGCTGAAAATAACGGATTAACGTTAACGGAGGTGTGAAGTTTGTTAATGTACTAGTGGTTAACGAAGCTAACGTTTTGCATTAACTTGCCCACCTATGCAATTAGGTATTACCGGATTTTTTCTTACATTGCTTGGTGTGTTTTGGCTCAAACTGGTTGATGCTTTAAGTAGTGAGTCAACAATCTGATCATAATAGTGTTCTGTAGTAGCCACATGAGAGTTGTTTGTGCAATTAGTATTTTTGCAATGTATGGCTTCTAAAGGTGGAAGAATAGAGCTCATTAGAATTCGAGTCAGGTTGAAGTACTCAAACTTTTGTTCATCAGAAACTTTATCCCAAGTCACACGAGAAGGGCTCGACCTATTTTGCTGGAGTTTTTCGTCAAAGTCTTCAAACTGTCGTGAGTTGCAATTAATTACAGCCTGACTAGGGCGGTGATCTGAAATGATGAAGTCTTGTAGAATTGAAATTTTCTTAACAGCAGCATGAGATTCATTTGTGCACATGCAATGGTCCAGCCAAGAAGTAGTTCCATGTGCATCACTTATAAAAGTGAAACTATCCGGTGGAAGTAATTTATAATCAGATAAGACAAATCCATTGTCTTTACAAAATTCAGAAAGAATAGGGCCAAAATTATTTGAAGTACTGGCATTAAAATCGCCCAAAATGAATGGGCTACAGTCACTGTGTTTTTCACACAGTGCATTAATTTCTCCCAGTTTATTCATGAAGTCATCAACGTTGTCAGGACAGCAATATGGCATATAAACATTAATGATAAGCAAATTTCTATCATAGCCAGAAATTTTAATGCCAATGATAGAGCCACTGGAGCTACGTACCTCTACAACATTTTTGAGTGCCTTGTTCCACAAGATTGCTATTCCTCCATAAGGTCTGCCACGTCTGATCCCGCTTTCATCAGAGACAAGGGAAAAAGCAAATGAAAAATGATCCGGACTTACGAAAGATAAGATTGAGTGGTTTTGCTTTGTTAACCAAGTCTCTTGTAAAAGAATCACATCATGTTTGCGGCACAGATTCTCAACATCAAGCCAAGACTTCATCACACCTCTACAATTATACGAAACTAGCTTTAATGTTTGACTCTCCATCTGGCTTAAGTGTTATTTAATTTTTCAGCATTATCTGAGTGTGCAGACGAACCTGCTTGATTTTTTGAAAGAGCAGGTGAATAAAACCGTTTGATTAAAACGCCATTTGGCCAACTCTCAGGATTTAAGGAGTCTTTGAAATTTATTCCATTTAGCGTAATTCTAAAAGAAGAGTAGCTATCAAACTTTGTTTTCGGTTTAGTGCATGTCACATAAGTGGCTTGGGGAAATTGCAATTTGACAAAGTAAGTCATATCGGATTCTGAAGTACAGTAGTCCCGCTTAATAAGCCCACCTCGGGACCGGACGATTTTGGGCTTATTAAGCGGGTAGGCTTATTAACCGGGGGAAAATTTTCGCCACTTTCATGCGCATAAATGAATATGGTCGACTGTACTAAGGCTAAAAGTTGCTGAATCTATTAATACTGTACGCAACAGTTACAGATAACAAGCAATTTCTTTATTTATTACGATAAAGCAATATTCATTTCCGTGCTAAAACATCGAGAGTAAGTTGCCTCATTGGTTGTTGGTGAAATCGTCGAAAGCAAGACAAAGAAGTGTGATTTTCGACGCGTTTTCACTCAGTTTTAAGCAAATGTGTTCGAAAATTGGGCTAAGCGGGGTTTTGGGCTTATAAAGCGGGTTTTTTATCTATAGGAATAAATGGAGTAATTCCGGACCGGACGATTTTGGGCTTATTAAGCGGTTGGGCATATTAACCGTGGGCTTAATAAGCGGGGACTACTGTATCTGGATTTAGGCGAGATACAAAAACATCAGCAGGTAGCAATTGTCGCGGAACCGTTTTAAGAGAAGATCCCGAAAGCTTTCTTAGATGTGTTTTTTTCTTTTTCTTTACTGTTTCCCAACTTTTATCATTATTTACTTCTTTGGCCATAGGTCTGGATTTCTCTACAATGCTGTTGCCTGGCTTTTTTACTTTTTCAGAATATAAAGCTTTGCTTTGATCATTTTCTTGAGAATTTTCATTCAAAGTTTGAACATACCAAGATGGGCTGGGTTTATTTTCAGTTGCTTCCTTAGGCTCTGAATTGGAAAAATTTGGATTTGATGCTGGATCTAGACTGTTTGTAAAAACAGGATATTTTTTGCTAGAATTCTTTTTGTTAATGCAGATAACTCTGACACCATACTTCTTAATTCTGTCATTTGATCAGACAATTTTTGACCTTGATATTTTTCTTCTTTCAGTTCCTTCACTTCCTGTTTCAAGGACACTATATCTGTCACAATAGTGCCTGCATCAATATTCTTTACCTCCAAAGAGGGAAAGTGACAGTTTGCTGTAGCAAAGATTAGACAGTCAGTATCATGGTCTGATTGCTGCTTCTCATTAGGCAAGGAGTGTAATGCTTGCAGAATATCTTTTAGATTCATTTCTTTCTTATTATCTCCTTTTCTTTTGACATTGCGTTGAGAGGGTAGTTTATCAAAGAGCAGTGATTTGGCGTCTTCAATATCTTTATCTTCATAATATTCACCTACCAGTTTCATTAATAGGTCAGTCTTCACCAAATCCATACGGTTATACATGAACCACAGAATGGAATTAAGAATAATCATTTTTCAAAAGATTTTAAAAAACCTACTGCAGTAGGCCTATACCATAGGCCTAAACCTTATTCAATACCTTATTCAAATAGAATGTAAATAAAATGTATATCTTAAAATACACTTTTATCCTTATTAACCCACTTTTGACCGCAATGAGGTGTCATCGTTTTTTTGTTTTGAAATTGTGTTTGCTCCTCTCCTAAACCGCAAAATACTGGAATCAACTTTTTGTTGTTGAGTTACGAACGCGGTTTTGTCTCCTGAAATTTTTTTGGTGCCACCCATACGGTAACCCCCCAAAGTTAGTTTTTGAATAGCTTTAAGCTAGATAGCTAATTGTTTTTGATATCAATAAAAGACTAAATATAGTATTAAGTTATGCTATGTGATTAGGGAAATAAGAATGCTCCAATAAACGCGTTTATTTTTTTAGAATGGTTTTTGTTGGACCTCCTCAATTTTGAGTTAATGCTTTCTGATTTCATCAACTTTTTTTCGTTTATTGGTTCATCCGAGAGAGCAGCTTGATTTATCTTTTGTGCTTTTTATTTACGTCATTATTCATCTTCTCAAAATCTGTCTTTTTCTTTTGTTTTCGTTCATTGGGATTCCTGTCGACTGACAAATGATGATTGATGATTCATGCGGCGTCACGATTGGTTCTTCGATGCCGCGTGGTCCCGCTCGATCTCTTGTCGCACGCTGATTTGTCAATGGGATTTCCAGTTCACGTTGATTGTTTCTAAAATTCTGAAAAATAGATTTTCCGTGAAATGTAATTTCTGCCAAATACAATTTCTAACAACTGTAAATTCTGTTAAATTGGATTTCTGATAAATGCTAATTTTGGAGACAAAACGCTCTAGGAAGTATTTTTTTGCGAAGTGTATAGATACGCTAAAAACGACATTAGGAAAACGTGGGTCAAGCAGATTATTTGTTTTGAGTCAGTTAAATGACAAACTGTAAAAGAAAACAAAGATGACTAAAGTAAGAAAACAATAAAACAAACTACAGCCAAATACAAGTACTAATGTTACAAAGACCGAATTCTCATGGCTAAACTTTACAGTTAAAAAGATTACGTCACTACCAAAACAAAAAACCGTGCTACCAGAAGATGTGTTAACAATAAAAAAGTCAAGCTGACAAATCAAAATTTTAACGGCCACGCAACTTTCAAAAACGCCAAATTTCTGGAATTTTGCCGAAAAACGCCAAAATGGCAACCCTGGCAAAGTTTTCTAAAAACTATGACGTGTTATGTTGCTTTGTTTGATTTTCATTCACAGTTAAAAAAAACATCGATCCAATTGTTAAAGCTTTGCCCAGCATTCACGGTCAATAAAATCAGCCGTGCGTTACTCGAACGTCAAATGTGCCTGCCACATTCAATTAATGTTCAGCTACCAATGTTAGGTTTTAGAAATAAAACGTTTGGCTATGGCGTTGGTTTGGTTAGCTATATTGCTAAAGAAAGTTATGAAAGAGTTCTTAGAAAGTCAAACTTTGGGCTTTACTGCATGATATCGTAGAGATGATTGTATTTGCTATCCTCACACAAACGGTATATTTTAAAACGAAAAGTTTATACTTTTCAAAAAATTAAAAACAGCTAGATATCGGCGAAGTCTTTTGAGTTAAGCTACCTATAGTTAACTAACCCATGCGAAAGTTCCACGCTGTGACTAATGACATAAACTAGTTTTATGTCATTGCTCTGACTCTGTTTAGACCCTTGGCTTCAATCAGTATTTTAAGTAGGACTAGCTGGTAGCTCATGGTTTTTACCAGTATTTTGTTTTCAGTACTGCAAAGCAACGACAATTTTTGTTACATCTGTTTGCAAAATTCCAAAGTATAATTCCAAACAATGTAACTCAAACCCCAATCGTACCCTTTGAAAAAGTAAATATAAAATGCGCGACGACTTATCCTCATTTTTGTTTTATTTTCTTAATTTAAAATTTTGCGGTGAAATAGCCACTCTTAAAAAGATAACACTTCATTTTTTGATTAATTCTAATCGTGTTCCTTACCGCTACTTTTACGCAAAAAGAATTTAATTCTCGCGAATCACTTCAACTATCGCAAACTTGCAGCGTAGATTGAAAGCTGAGTGGGTGCTCTGTGCAGAAAATAAAAAAGCAGCTACTTGTTCAGTTGTTCTGTGTTACAGGATACTATTGCGTACAAGGTCTACAAGGTAAAATTTAGGTAGGAGCTTACCTGCTACTGTTTGCATGACGTTTCTTGTTATCTTGTTTACTTATCGGCAGCGTGGCCGAATGGGTAAAGGCGTCGTTTTTACGACGACTCTGATCGCAGGATCATGAGTTCAACCCGCACCCTGGTCACGTTGTTGCGTCCTTGGATAAGACGCTTTACGATAATTATCTCTGCTTGGTGGCTTCGAACAAGCAGCAAATTTACGTGGGAAGAAGTCAAAACGTCAACAGGAAAGCTTGGAAAATGGTCAACTCCTAAGCGGGTGCGGATTCCTCCAAAATATAGCGCAACGTCGCTTTCTCGTGATAGGAGGATAAAGATGCCCCGATCAATCATCATCAATCATCAATCACTTGATGGTGCGTACGTCATACAATCAGCCACGTTAATGGCTGAAGGCTAAAACGTTAATAGCAGAGGAGGAGTCCTCGAGGACATCCTCTAGAACACATTTTGAAGACCTTGGCCTTGCATCGAAGCCTACAAGTCCTCAAAAATGTCCTGTCCTCGGCTTGAGGACAGCATTATTTTTTGGTTAAAAAGGAAAATAGTCAAACAAAAAATAACCAAAACTTCTCTAGCCAATCGATTCGTTCCTTTTCTTATTTGAAAAATAGTATATACTGTGATGTGATAGCCCAGTCAAAACAACCCATATTTTAAATGACATTGTGTAAAAGCTCTAATCGGAGAATGAGAAGCAAAAGACAGTGTAGAATAGTTCTTTTTATTTCTATAAATATTTCTGGTGCGGGTAGTACAAATTACAAAAAGCAAAGCACTAAAACCATCCGGGGCCGTAACAAGGTATCAAGGGACACAGAGATTTTTGAGTTGCTAATGCTAAAAAATGATCGTGCCCATGAAAGTGTGGATTCGGAAGAAAGTACATGTGCGTGGTAATGAAATGCACTACAGTTACTATGTCTAAACTAAGTGTTAAATGCCACGATTGTGCATATTCTAGCAAAATTGGTACCTTTTGCTTTAAATAACATTATTTTAAGTTGTTTACTTCATACTAGGGGTGCGGAAGCGGTGAAGCAGAAGCTGGAAGCAGTAAAAGGGTAGCGCTTCTACTTTAAATATTTATATCGGACGTCAAGATTTAAATGAGACGCAATTTTTTTAAAATATACAATGAAAAAAGAATGTTTGATTGATCATTGTCGCGATCATTGATACTTGGCTAAAGTACAACCTTTAATCTCTGAAATCGTCCACGTCGACTAAAACTAGAGAACGACTAAGATGTTAAATGACGAATCGAAAATGGCTGTTGATAGTTCCTTTAGCTTCTTGAATCTCAGAAAGCAGCACACCAATCTTAAATTAAAACTTCTATTTAAGATTGAAACACAAACACTTTCCCTGAGCAAAATCACTCCATTAAAATTTCTTGCGATCGACCAATTCAGATCATAAAGACCTAACCGCGACCACCCAACTCAGGTCGCCACTACACACTAACGTGATCGACCAATTCAGCTCGCCCACTATACGGCCACACAAGCCAACCACCGATACACAAACTCGGCAAAACTGCCTACAAAACTAATATCTAAAATCACCCACTCTTAGAATATTAGAATGAAAAATGACCAGCCTATTTATACTTAGAGATGTAAAAAAAACGGTTTTTTTTGCTCTTGTTTTTTTTGAGCTTGTTTTTTTTGTTTTTTTTGTTTTTTTTTTTGTTTTTTTTATACATCCCCTTGCCAAAATAAAAAAAAAGTTTGTTTTTTATATCAAGCTAGGCAACTTGCATCAAACCGTACAAAAAGTTTTGGTGGAATGACTCCATCCTTGCTGCCAGCTTGCAAATTATAAATAGGTCGCACTTGAATCACCGCTTCAGTAGGCCTAGACTTACATTTTTGTTGCGCAATCCTTTTCTGCTTCAAAGAAGTTCGTAACCATGACAACATGCCATGTGGTCGCCTTTGCATCGACTCATAATCGTCATTCGCAGCAGCGCAGGTCCAAGTATTAGTGCAAAGTTACATTAGACATTACGTGACAAAACAGCAAGCATAACATAGTGACGAAAACGCAGCGCAGGTAGGTAACAAAACAGCATGGTAGTAAAAGATCCGCCAGCGTGATTATTTATTTGTTTTAGGCCTATAGCTTTCTTGTAACTATAGCCTGTTCCTACTTCAAGAGCGGATTTAAGGTCAAACGGGGCCTAGTGCCGTGGGCTTTGCTCGAGCTGTTTTGCTCCGGAAAAAGTGGAGACAAAGCAAAAAAATGTATTAAACCAAAAATTTTCAGAGGCCTGGCAGACAGACTTTTATTGGTCCTATTGGGTGTTTCTTGCATTTCACGTCCCACAAGAGTGGGTTACATTTTTCGGAGATAGTTTTTACATTGCTTTCGTTTTACCAACCGCCGTTCCCCAAACAAAAACCCACCGTCGAAAATATTTGTTTGGGAGCCACAAGAAAACTCGATTTAGAAACAGCTGGAAAGTCATTTGACGAATAAGCAGAGATAGATATTATTCTATGTAAACAAAAATTAACGCAGTAGGGCCTACTGAAAAAATATCGTCAGCCTCATGAAAACATTGCTCAAGTCATTGTTGTGGAGTGGCACAGATATGCAGGAGCGATTTCTTATATAGCACTGAAACTTTGAACGATAATATAATGGGCGAGGGCGACGTTCTTTGAAGCAACGCTTGGAAGCGACGATTTTTGAAGCGCTACATCAAGTATATTAACGGCCTTGAAAAATTTAGATTGAAAAGAGAAAGGTCTCTGTATAAATGCGTGCCGCGCCCGCGCGCCAGTCTCTGCTGAAACTTGTACAGTAAACTAAGCGTTTAAACGGGCACCATAAATTATTTTTTTGCAAGAACAAGATGCCTTCTTCGAAACCATCATAGAGCTTAATTAATGCGTTTGAACTGTAAGAGCAAAAAACCTCAGCAACAATCAATTGCAGAAGCTGGTGTAAATAGAACGGTTTTTGAAAGTATTTTTGAAACTGCACACCAGCGTCGTGGCCTAGTGGTTTAAACAGAGCGTTTGCCCTGAATACTGGTAGGCTGGATTTATTTTCAGTCGAGTCACTTGGAAGTCCTTGATATCTCATGAAGGGCTGGGGCTACGAAGGTGCGGTCAACGCCAAACGTTTTTTGAATTTTTTCTATTTTTAGAAGCCTAGCTAAATTTTACTTTAGTCCTCCTATAAAAATAATATCAGCTGCTTTCCTTGTCGAACACCCATAATTAAAGTGAGCTCAGAGTGTGAAATTAGTGAAAAGACCAGTTAATTTGATTTAAGTCAGTGAACACTTGAAAAAATACTCTGTCCTTGCGCTAAATGACTCAGCAGTTGGAAAGCGCCATAAAACTACCATCATTACGGTCAGCAAATTTCGCCACATGGAACCGGAAGGCTTTGTAGTACTACCCGACTCCCGTAGCTTTGCCTGTTGGCATTATTCCTTCTTGTATTTCATGTACCGGTACCTGAAGAATTTCCCAGCAGGCTCTAGTATTAGGCTAGTAACGTTATGTGCATCGACTTTTGCTATGAAGTGGTAATAAGAAGCTATATTACGATGTTTGCATTCCAGTCTGTGCATCTGGCTGTACTCTTTCTAATACATTAACTTACCCACCAATGGTGGTCAAGTGGTGGAGTGCCCTGCTTTGGATAGGGATCGAAATGGTCACCTACCTTTCTTCTCGGATCATCCAATGTCAGTAGCACAATGCTAGGCTCCGTTTCACCTCTACTGATTTCACTGTTTGCACGGAGGTACGGATATATCTATAGGCGCTCGCACAGTCTTCGAGTAATTGAGGTTGGTGTTTTTCTCGAGATCCTCTTTTGTGAAAGAGCGGGGATTCTAATGTATGGTGTTGTGCTATTGCTTAAGGATGATTCTCCTGCGTTCTTAGTAGAATCATCCTTAGCATGACACTATACATCAGAATCCTCGCACTTCCACAAAAGAGGATCTTTAATAGGCCTACTCTCCTTTTCGTAGCATCCCAGTTTGTTATCGTAAAAAATTGCTCATCTGTGGTTTGAAATTTCATCAGCCCTGTAATTTTTGTATTTTCAGGTTAATACTTTTTAGAATATTACATGGTGTCTGGTTAAGTAATTTGTACAGTAGATGGTTAGCGTGAACGTGACTGCTGAACCGAGTCTAGCAAAATGCCTGGCCGGAAGCAAGCGCCAGTCAGCACTTTGTTTGAGAATGTTGACGACCATAACTCGAAAGGACCAAGAGTAAAGTGCAAATTTTGTTCCAGTACAATAGCAAAAAACGGATCTAGAATGAAAACGCATATAGAAAATTGTATTAGCTGTCCAACATCAGTGAAAGATAAATACAACTCCCCAAGTACATCACGTACGCGAGATAAGCAAAAGAGTAACGAAACCGAATCTGATGCTACAGATTGGCTTCTGGATTTGTCTTCGAGCGAAAACTGCTGGTCCGAAAAAATTGAAAAAGGCAACTCCTCGGGGGAAAAGCTCTATGGCAAAATTTACTGACACGATGTCAAATGGTGAGCAGGAAAAATTAGACTCCCTTTTTTCGCGAGCGGTATATGCTAGTGCCACCCCCTTTCAGCATAGTAGAAAATCCTCACTGGCTGGATTTCTTCAATGCAATCAGACCTGCGTATGTTGTACCAAGCAGGTTCAAATTGTCAAATCCTCTTCTTGATAAGGAGTACAATAGAGTAGATGCTGAATCCATGGAAAAAATTGCTGGTGCTGATTGCGTAGCCATTATGTGTGATGGTTGGAGTAACAGGAGAAACGAGGCAATCATTAGCTTTATCGTCAATATGCCGCAACCAGTATTTTGGAAATCATTTCATTCACTACTGGAGAGCCACACTGCAGAGTACATTTGTGAAGAAGCAAGCAAAGTCATTAAAGAAATAAAAGCCCAATGTGGTAAACTTGTCATTGGGTTTGTAACCGACAATGCAAGCAATATGAAAAAAGCATGGGGTCTCTTGCAGGAAGAATATCCAGAGATTTCATGTTATGGATGTGCCGCACATGGATTAAACTTGATATTTGGTGACCTAATCAAACTGGAGACTTTGGCCGAAATAGTTAACAATGCTAAGAGCATTGCGAAAGAATTTAAATCTAAGCATATGCTTGTTGACATGTTTCTCAAAGTGCAAAACGAGGAAAAGGTTCACATCAGTTTGAAATTACCTGCAAAGACAAGGTGGGGTTCCACGTTAATTTGCTTGGACAGTGTACAACAAAACAAACATGTTTTGAGAAAACTGGTTGTATCCGAAATGTCAGAGAGCACCAATTTGTCGAGAGATATCAAAAAAGTGATTTTGGATGATGTTTTTTGGGAGAACAATGAGATAATGGTACAGCTATTAAAGCCACTGTTTGTTGCTATCACCAATCTGGAAGCAGATAAGCCGAACCTGGCCGATGTTTACAAGATCTATCATGACGTTGAAAGCAAAATGAAAGATGAGCTCTCTTCCAGTCCCTTCACGGCAGAAGAGCAAATAAAAGTTGACGATATTTTTGAGAAACGAAGAGATTTCTGCATTCATATTGTTCACAAAGCGGCGTATTTGTTAGACCCACGCTACCACGGAGACTTATTGAGTGGTGATGAAAGAGTTGATGCCATTGAGTATATATGCAAGTTGGCTGAAAATTTAGCTTTTTGTGAAGTGAATGTTAATGAAGATAAGATCCAAGAGAATGTTGCTTACTATTGTGCTAAAGAGGGTTTTTACAGTAAATCCTTTTTATGGCAAAATGTGGCGAACATCAGTCCAACTGCATGGTGGAATGGATTTTGCGCGAATCAAGAATTGTGCAAAATCGCATCGAAGATATTGAACTTACCTTCAACCACAGCTGCTGTCGAGCGATCATTTAGCACTTACGCCAACATTCACACTGCTAAGCGAAACAAGCTTAGCAATGACAGAGCGAGAAAGCTTGTGTTTATTTCTCAGAACATCAAATATGCTACTGCACCAGATAAACCTCCAAAACGATCTCTCAGCATTTCCGCAGTTGAAGATTTTGCCTCTGCTCCCAAGAGAGCACTAACCAGCATTGCAACAGATGAAGATCTTGCCTCTACAAGCTCTGCTTTTTCTCGCAGCTCTAGCGTTGCTAATGCAGTGATAGAAGTGGAAAGTAGCAATGAAAGTGGCGTTGAATGAACTTTGATAATGATTGACTTAGTTTGCAAAGTTGATTTAGCATAACTTACTGCAAGTTACAGAACTTTTCGAAACTTTTTTAGCTACATAGTTCAAAGAGATTTCTAGAAACTAAAGCTTGATGTTTCATGTGGTATATTATTTCCAGTACCGCCGTAAGAGAAGTGAGTCAGCGGTTGGTGAGTCAATTATTTTAGGCCTGAGCAGGAATTCCGGAGTAATGTTATGAAGTATCATTTGAGAATTAAGCTTATAATAGATATCACATTACACTACAGCAGTACAGCATTGCAACTAATGAGGCTATTTCATCTGAGCATTATTGCAAACTTAAGCCTGCGCACTTTACAGTGAACGTTTTATTGTTCAATTTGTCTTTGCAAAAGAAACATTTCAATAGTTGCTACTTGCTACTGGTATTTTAGAGCCTAATCAAATAGCGAAAGGCTTAAATGCTTGGGACAAGACAAACAAGTTATTTACTGAGAAGAAAGACGTTTTAGTTTTAGAGTAGTTCGTAATACTGTTCCATCATGACAAATGCATGTACAAGTTGACAAATTATATGCAATTGCGTGATTAGAAGTTGTATTGTTAGTAGGCTCAATGAAACAGTCTGCAAATAATAATTCAAAAAAGTCAACTTGTTTAGGAAAGCACTGTTAGTCCTGCATTCTTTCAGAAACTAAACATCTCGGCAAATTACAAAATCAGACAAACTATGGTGTGTGTGAGCAATACGTACTACTGTAGCAGATTTGCACTGAATAATAACTTACTGTAGTATTTCTATTGTGAAGTGAAAATGGATCATGTAATTACCAAGTGTTTTTAGCTTTTCTTTAATATTGCATCTTTGTTTTCAGAGAACATAATCGAAGGCAATGTTTTCGTTTACTATTCTTATTGATGTGTTTTTTTCTGTCGTTTTTTTTTTTTGTAGCAATCCATGTTTTAGTGTGATAGCGCTTTTCGTTTTGGTATGATTGAGCAATGATTAAAATAGCACTAGCAGTTGGCAATATGGCATACGTTGTTGGTGGCGGTAGGCCTACTAGTTAGTGGTTCCAGATAAATGAAACTCGAATAGGACTACCACATACAATTTCCTAAAATACCTAAACTGACGTACCGTTGTCCATTCGTGATACAGTGCCTACAACGATAACGTACACTGATGATGTTTACAGAGCTAGGAAATACTTTTTGTTTGTTTGATTTTTATCCTCCTGCCACGAGAAAAGCGACAGAGAAGCTACTCGTATTTATTGGACGAAACCACCCCGCTTAGGCGCTTGTGTGTTGCTATTGTTCCGAGTGTCCGGTTGAGTTCTTGAGCTTTTGCCGAGTTGTGTTGCTGCTTGTTAGAATCCACCAAGCACAGATAATTTTCGTAATCGTAAATTGCTTTATCGAAGGACCAAACAACGCGACGAGTGTGCGATTTGAACCTCACTACCTTCGGTCAATGGCGGTCATAAGAACAACGCTCTTAACTGTACGCTCTTAGCTCTACGTTCTTAACTGTATGCTCTTATAGCTGTATGGAAAATGGTTATGAAGTGATTTATTCTTTTTCAAATGAGCAATAAACACCTGAAGATATCGCATTTCAAGAACATAAAGTCGGACACCCCCTCAGCACAAAAAGTTGATGGATAATATCCAGAAACCATCAAATAACACAGCACAATTCGTAACTCCACTTACAACAAAACTTTTCAAAAAAAACACGTTTTTTTTGGACCAAGTTTTTTTTGAAAAAAAAACACGTTTTTTTAAAAAAAACGAAGGCAAAAAAAACCATTTACATCTCTATTTATACTACGGCAAAAGCTATCGAATATTGCAGAACAATCCTTGATACGTCACAATAGAAAAACATACACGAGCTTACAATAACATAATTATGATGTCACAAACTTCAAGTCTAAATATAGCAATTAAGAATTTTAAACAACTAATTATTCGGGTGATTAATAGAAGACAGTAGAATATACTAGAAAGGAATCATCTCAAATATTCCAAATTAAAAAGGCGGCAAAACTAAAGAAGCAGTCACATACACGTTAAAACACAACAAATAATCATAACTCAGGCATTCAAAATTATTATAACTTACGTGACATTCACCCCACCTTAAGAATATTGTTGCAAATGATATTCAAAAACATCACAGATAATAATTGCAGAATGAATGCAACCCCAATCTATGCTTCTATCTCATTTATAATCGTCACTTCAAGAAAAATCCAGAAAAATCACATCCGTAAAATTCAGCCTCACTTCAAAGAAATCAAATCTAACTCACCCTTAAAAAATCCTAGTCACGCAACACAAGTAAAAGTCACAAAAATATTTACAGTAAATATTTTCAGTCCATCATTCGACGCAGATAGTCGGCAAATTCGAAACAAAGTCCTTCAACAGACGCTCCTGCAAAGTTCGAAAAGTTCTCTCCCCATTTGATTTTATTAGGCTGCCCTTTGCAGATCAAGTCCCTCAGCGGTGCTGATATAGCAGCAAACGATGGAAATTCATCTCGGTAAGAATTGAAAAGCTTTAACGACCTAGCCTTTCTTTTAGTCGTTGGTCTTGGTGCTGTCTTTATTTTTTCTAAACATCTCTCATCAACGGTTCTCCTGGCCTCGAAACAGGAATCCTTCTCCTCATCCTCTGAACAATCCGCAACATGATCCTCATTGACATTCACCTCAGCTTTCCGCTGTTCTCCTTCTCTCGGCAACTTGCACCACTCCTCCTCAGCTTCCAAATCCCTGGCTATGTCCATCTCCATAGTCTGCGTTTCCAGTTCTTTTATACCAGCAAAATATTCCCATGTTGGATTTGGATCATCTGGCTCTCTAGCACCAGGAATATTTCCAATGATCAATTCACAGATCGGTTCACGGAAACATAAAGCATTCACTTCTACCACGTAATACGGGGTATCAACTCTGATCTTTGCAATGGGTGCTCTTATCACAGACCGATCAAACGCCATCGCATATCCGTACGTTCCACACAACTGGTCCTGGCTCACCAAATCTCTCTTTACGATCACTCCGGTGCTTCTAGTATCACGCAACGCTTCTGCGCTCTTACCACCAACTTTTCCAGTTACCAACGGCAATTTGTCTTTCTAATTCGGTATCTCGCACGCAGTAGCATGTATCACTTTGATTGACCCTACGGATTTCAGTTCAAAGACTTGACCGTCTCCTGTTGGCTTCTGTGGTGGCGCTTCGGGAAGCTGAACGGCACATCCCACTCGATGAACTTGCACTGGAGGCTTGGCTCCACTAGGTCCAGATCGCGGGGCAGGCTGACTGGGTAGCGTAAACCTGTAGCCTCTCACTTCGTGTCCAAGTCCACCACATCTGTAGCACGAGATTCTTCGGTTACGACGTCTATCTGGTATCTTTGACATGCAATCCACTGCATGATGTTCTTCACCTCCGCAACGATAGCAATTTAAAAGCTTTTTGGGTTTATCCGGACTCCTTTCATTCTCATCAACGTTTAAATTTTGACCTCTTCTTATCGAATCTTTGCTAGACAACCTTTCATTGTGGGTCATTAAGTACTGGTCCGCCCAAGTCGCCAATTCATCTAAAGTTTTTGGGCTCCTTTTCGTTCAAATACACTGAAAGCTCCTTTGGACACGCGTTACTAAATTGTTCCCGTACCACCAATTCAACCACTCCATCAAAAGACTCTTCAACTTTAGCCAACTTTACCCACTTGGTGAGGTAATTTTTCAGTCGTACTATAAACTGTCTAGGCTTTTCTTTTCCATTACTCTTTGTTGTATTTTCGTAACGTGATGTTTCAAATACGTATTCTGAGTAAACCGAAATGAGGGGGCACAAGCTGTCATAAGGGGGGGGGGGGGCACCGCTCCCTGGCTTCCCCCCCGTAGCGACGGTACTGAGATGGGGATCCATAATCAGTGGACGTTTGCACCGAACCTTAACTAATGAAGTTAAGGCTTTAAAATTGACCATTCCACGTTTAAAATTTAGGTATTTTCATTAACGCGTTACAGCCTTAACTGTTTCATTACCACGATACCGCAACGGAACGTAATCAACAATGCTTCTAACGCGTAAAACTTCAAAATATCATTCGCTATTTTTAGAAACCACCATTTTCGAATTATCATGAAAAACTTAACGAAATGCAATATCTTATACACTTTCGAGCTTAAAAATAATAAAAAATTATCGACCATAATTTTTAGAAAAATTGTATCTTTGGTCCTTGGCCTTGGCCTCGAGCATTCCTGTCCTTGGCCTCGAGAGGGCTTGACCTCGACAAGTCAGTCCTTGGCCTTGGCCTCGAATTGTTTTTAAGGCCTTGGCCTCGAACGTTGGGTACTCGACTTTACCTCTGGTTAACAGCCACTTTAATAGCAAATAAATGTTAAAACACAAGCAAGTTACGTATATCAAACCCGAGCCCAGAGGTGTAAACGGGCCGACTAGTTAAGGCCCGAACCTGAAAATATAGGCCCGAACCCGAAAACTAATTGTTAGCCCAAATCATGCCCGAAAAAACCCGAAAGTTAAGTTAGGTCTTAAAAATTTAGCTATGTTGCCATGTTATCTTGATTATATTTTTGTGCACCTGAGACAAAAAGCACGTCTCAGGCCCGAATTAAGTCCGAAATTTTGTCAACTTCAGGCCCGAACCCGACCTAAAAAGCCTGGCCGACTTACAACTCTGCCCGAGCCCATTGCGAACCAGATCCGAAAAGTCCGGCCAAACTGGCAACTTTGGTGCGGCAAGAAAAATTAACTTCAGCATAAGCAATAAACATATGCAGCATAGTATAATATTATTTTTAATATATTCGTATCATTGTGTTTGGACATTCTGGTTTTAGGCCTGTCCTGATCCAAATTTCTGGCCACGCCTATGCTTATTATTAGACCCTCAGCCATGACTAATCTTACTATACAGTTTTGTTTGAATAAAAAGGCGTATTACTGACAATTTTTCCATTACTTCTACAGATCTGTTTCACGCGTTACCGCGATCATCAGGGTGTAGATCTTATCCAAGACGAGACAAGACAAATTTATTTCATCGCTTAGTAATAGCATTAAGAAGAAAATACACTCAGCATTTGTTACAAAAGGCGACAAGAAAGTTGCAACAGACCTTACAGTTATCGAGTCCAGCAACCACCCTCTTGTCAGAGAGGCAATTTATGGCAGTATCATATATGGTTTTCATTACTTTGCCTTAGTGAGTTCCAACATTTTGACGATTTCATAAAAAAAAAAAAATGACGACCCGTCATCAGCATGAACTTTTTATGTGACCAAAGCAGACATTTACTTAATTATATCATGAAGGAATATGCAAACTGCGTAAGCAAACTCTTCGATACTAATATTTGTACGAAGATAATAGAAAGTTTTTGTAGCTATATTTGAATTTTTTGTGCGAGAATGCCCTAATATTTGTGGTAATGAAATTCCAAATCTTGACTCCTTGATACTTAATACACTTCTGTAATTTATTAGTACAGTAACAATGTATGTTTTAATTGTTGCAATCAGTCGAATGCCTTGTGACTCGAATTGAGCGGTCATTAGTTTTACAGAAATATTTGCGAAAAGAATTTGGAGTTTTTTTGTGTAAGGAACCATAAACAAATTTGGCGACTTCCAATTCGAACAAGTCATCAATTTGCAGTATTTTCAATTGGAAGTAGTATGGATTTACTGAATCTCGAAAATGAGCACCAGCAATGGTTCTTATCGCTCGATTTTGTAGGGATTTTAATTTCTGTAAATAAGTAGGATACGTGGCTTCCCATATAATTATACCATAGGTGGGCAAGTTAATGCAAAACGTTAGCTTCGTTAACCACTAGTCCGTTAACAAACTTCACACCTCCGTTAACGTTAATCCGTTATTTTCAGCTTTAATTAACGGAAGTTAATAAAGTCCGTTAATCCGTTAACATTTTGCGTGTAATTTACATTTCGTTTTATTCACTCGCTTCTAGAACACGTATTGACGCTGTTGAGCTGATTGTAACAAAATATTTATTGCTATGGTGGTATTTTTGTGTTTTGAAAGATACATTTTACACTCTAATCTAATTTCAAGGTAAAAACAAGTTCAAATGCACAACAAAGCTGCAAGATATTAACGATAAAAAAAAACCTTAACGGAAGTTAACAGCACTTAACGGAAGTTACTTTGGTCCGTTAGCAGCACTTAACGGAAGTTAATTTAGTCCGTTAACATGAAAAACTTTATAACGGATTAACGAGTTAATGAAAAAGTTAGCTTCGTTATTAACGGATTAACAATTAACGGACTTGTGTTCAGCTATGAATTATACCATACAATAGTAACGGATGTACTAATGCCTAGTAGAATTGTAACATAACATTTTGAGGAAGAGTTTGTTTAAGTTTATTTAGTATTCCCACTGAGCGCGCCACTTTACCCTCCATTACCCTAATTTGCTCATGAAAGCTAAGTTCATTATCAATGATAACTCCTAGGTATTTTTCGCTACTGACTCTATTTACTGGAGTTTCGTTACGTGATAGGTTTAAATGGGAGATAGGCGCTTTAATTCGTGTAGGTGGAATGCTTACGATATTGGTTTTAGCTGGATTGACGGATAGCTTATTCACACTGCACCACTAATGGAGATGATGTAGTTCTGCATTAAGATTAATTTCAAGTTCTTCGGAATTTGCACCTTTCACTAATCACTGGGTATCATCCGCAAATAATTTTGATTCGCTTTCCAATGAATTATGTAGATCGTTAATGTGTACCTAGAAAAACATAAATAGAGATTCAAACAGAGTAGATCCAAATAGACACATCCAAATAGAGTAGCACCTCACTGGACCTCATAGGAACATCGAGCACATTTCTGGTTTGCTGGCTACATAATTTGTTATTACTATTTGGTTTTATTTACTTTTCCGAAGACAATCACGTTCTTGCCAACCCGAAAAAGTTATCTGCCCAAATACTATTTGACAAAATTTTTAAGCAAGAACTACGTCTTCATGTCGCGTAACCAGGATTTCGCTGAGGGGTGCTGGGCCCCAAAGTTAAAATTTTTTCTTCGAAAAATGTCCGATATTAGATGATGTGCTGAGCAAGCTGGTGCAGGTAAGCGTATCACAGACAAGGGTCAGGGGACGAAATCCGAAGCCGCTGGGCAATTTTGTTAATCGTCCCAAAAAATAACCATTTTAACGCCATTTGAATTACATTTTGCTGGTTTTTAGAGCCATTTAAAAGAACAAATTGCTAAACTCGAAAGTTATTTGTAAAAATTAAATTGCCCAACCTCTTCGGCCTCTACTTGCTCACAGGTGAAGTCCAAATAACATTAAAACGCATCTATTTTAAGGTGAAATTTTCAAAGTGATTAGGCTAAGGGGAGGAGGGCTAAAGCCCCTAGCCCCCCTGGTTGCGCTACTGATGTCATCTAGAGGTAAAAGCGGAAGGTATGAGGGTGGAAACGGAAGCGATTGAAATCTATGCGTTTCCAAATCTTTGCCAAAAAGCTTTTGACGAAAAAAAACGAATTTGACTTAGCTTAAAGTCATGCTAAAATTCTGTACCACCTTACTGTAAATTATAAACTTACAAAATTTTTATCTTTTATGCATAGGTGCAAATTCAAAGCAAGAACAATTATTGTAAGCTGATGTTAAAAATTTGAGAAATGGACGACTTTAAAACTGCTGAAACAAAATTACAGAAACAATTACTACAATTGTGTGATAAGAAAGGTAGAGAAACTAATATTCACCAATCAGCTTTTGTGCTTGAAAAGCTTGGTTTACTTTATCAAACCAAAAGCCCGAACAAAATCAGTTTAATACAAAGTGCAGCTCTGTTAAACGCAGCTATAGTACGACAACCTACTAATCAAAAATTTCAACATGACTTGCGTGAGCTTTGCAAGCATGTTCTACTTTGTGCCAGTGCAGCGCAGAAAAATGCTGATTTGCTTGAAATCACTAGGAATGCTCAGCAACTTGTAAGGAAGATGAGAAAAGCAGTGGAGTCTCGTCAAATCGAGATAACAAAACTTCTTACCAAAATTAACCTGGAAGCATCAGCACTGTCCTTTGAAGAAGATTACGTAAAGATAATAAAATTGTTACAAAAAAAATTGTCTGCTGATTATAAACACATCATGTCCTATATTTCACATCAATGTATAGCTGTCATGGGTACACCACCATGTAAGTACGCACTTGTAGGAATGGGCTCGTTGGCCAGAGATGAAATCACACCTTTTTCTGATTTTGAACATGTACTGGCACTAGATAACCACTGTGAAGAAAATCTTGAATCGCTTAATGCCCTGAAAGAATATTTTCGCTGGTATTCTGTGATATTTCACATAATTGTTATCAATTTACGAGAAACTGACCTATACAGTGTTTGCATCCCCTCTTTAAATGACCACTCAAACCCTGCAACGAATTGGTTTTATGACAGCTTTACCCGTCAAGGCATTTCATTTGATGGTATGATGCCACATGCATGCCACTTCCCCCTAGGAAAAACGCAGAAAACCGACAAACAACCCTGGACCACAGAGTTGATTCAAACAGTTGATGGGATGGTCAATTACCTCGCGGTAAAAGACCTAAAAAAAGGATACAAGCTTGGTGACCTCCTAACCAGAACTTGTTTTATTGAAGGAGACGAGACCATCTATCAACAGTTTTTTGACCAAGTCCAAATTAGATTGACTCAAGATGCAGCAGAACAACGTTCAAATGTACTGAAACAGCTTGTAGAAGATTTACAAAACTTTGACATTGCTCAAAACATGTTGATGTTTTCGTTTGATAAGGCCATAAATATCAAGCGGATAATTTACCGCAGCATCACACTGTTTATATCAGCATTGGGAAGATTAAACAATCTTTCAATCCACTCTGGATTTGACATCATCGAAGAATTTCGTGGTAGAAATATGATCGGTGAATATGCAGCTCATAGATTATCTCATGCCGTGGCTGTTGCCTGTCACGTCCGTTTATCTTATTACATGTCTAAAAACATGCAGGATGATGACATTTTCAAGGAAGACGAAAGTTGGGGCCAAGAAAAGCTTATTGAGTTGACTAAGATCGTGAGTGCAAATGGATTATCAAGCTTCCTGGCCACATGTTTTGTGCTTCAAGAAATGCTAAAACAAAACTCACCAATTGAAGAATTTGATGAAATGTTAGAAACAAAAAAGTATTCTTCAAAGATGTTTATGTTAAATTTTCTCGGAATGTACGAAGAGACAATCAGAGTCAGTGAAGAATATCTAGAAGATCACGGGACATCTCGTGCAGACATTGCGTTGGTTCTAGACCACTTGGGGGACGCTTACATAAGGATGAAGCAGTTTGAAAAGTATTTGGAATTTCTGAAGCAATATAAATCACAAATCACCCAAGATCCGGAAATGAATCGACCTTACTCCAAAATCAAGTATAACGAACTCTCTTGTCTTTTTTCTCTTGGTCAATATGATGTTGTCAATGTAGAAGTTGAAGCCGCTCTTAAATCTAATTTACGAAAAGATGAGCTACTAAACTTCCTGTATCTCAATGGACTGGTCAAATGTAGGTTTTTGATGTATCACGAAGCTCTTAGTTCTTTCAGAGATCTGCTGAATCACTATCAACAATCAAAGCTCTGGAGCAAAGATATTCAACGAGCACTGATAATGCAGTTCGCATCTGTTTGTTTGATATCCAACGGGCATAAGCAACAAGGACTGCATTTGGCCAGGGAAGGTTTGAATTTTGTAGAAATGATTGGAGCAGCAAACGTTTGTAAAAACTGGTTCACCAAGATTATTGACAAACATCAAAATTCCAAGTAAAACGACGTTTAAGTAATTCCGGAATTAAGTAGGAGATGCTTATGGCACAACTACAGCTTAGCTGGGCGTCGGTACAATTCTTTTCTGAGGGCTATTGTAAAAAAATGATAGTAACTATTTATGACTATTAAAAAAAGGTTTTTAATGATGCACTCTTATACCATTTTGTTAAAGGAATATGCGTTTGAAACCTGCAAGCCGTTTTGACGACATACGGTTAGATTCAAACGGGAACAACCGCCGGAGGCAAAAGAAGTCTGTGAGCGAAACCCCAATGAGCAGCAGCTGAGCAAATGAACTATAGCAGACCAATTTCAATCTAAAATTTAAACATTTGCTTTCAATCAGTGGCGTGAGCAGGATTTTGTGTGGAGGGTATGCTTTTCCGAAATTAATGGAAGAGATACTTTCCGCCAAATTTAAGGTGACGATCAAAAAAGGACTTAATTTTTGAGAGACCGCAAATTTCACCGATCCAACTTCCGCCTGACGAGTCCAAATGCGTTATTTGCCGGTTTGCCTTCTGCCCACCTGTCTACCACACAAGATGGAAGCTTTATGCTCTCCGTTTTTATTGTTGAACGTCAGGCAGGAAAGTTGTGCTGGATACTTGAGGTGAAATAGATACAATATAGGGATTTCACATAACAAAAAGGGGCGTGCACCATGAGCTTTGTCATTTGCTACAGGTTGCCGGTTGTCTTAAGACATTTTTTTGCGTATATCTTGAAGGCGGATTTTTTGATGCAATGCATCCTTCCGGGTTATCAAATGCAAGTAGTAATTTTTAAAAGAATTTAAAAGTTTTCGCAATTACCATATGCTAAATTATTTAATTGATTCAGAGACATGCCTAAGAATGCAATTGCGCTTCTGGCGCTGAACAATTATGATTAAAAAAGTTTTAGAGATGAAATGGTATATTTTGCTACCAAACACGTCGTTTTTGTTTGGCTAAATATTTTTTGTGGATTCCCCCGCAGTTTAGCAATTATGGATTTGAGAAAAATAGTTTAGTTGCATACATAGGTGGGCATGTTAATGCAAAACGTTAGCTTCGTTAACCAATAGTCCTTTATAGCTCCGTTAAAGTTAATTCGTTATTTTTAGCTTTGATTAACGGAAGCTAATGAAGTCCGTTAATTCGTTAACATTTTGCGTGTAATTTCTATTTCTTTTTATTCACTTTCTCCGAGAACATGTAATGACACTGTTTAGCAGATTGTAAGGAAAAATTCATTGCTATGGTGGTCTTTTTGTGTTTTGAAAGTTACAATTTACAGTCTAATATAATTTCTAGATAAAAATAGGTTCTAATGCACTTACGAAGCTGCGATCGGAAAACTTTTGGAAATTGCGTACAGCGATAATTAATAAACCTATGAGGCTGCAGCTTATTATTTGCCACAAAAAAGAGCTCCTTTATTTGCTTTTTCTTCTACAAAACTCGTGCTAATACGCAACAAATGATACCAGTGCAAACTGGTTTGTACCGGCACGATGAATAAATGGTTCAAGAAATTAACAATAAAAACCTTACCGAAAGTTAACGAAACTTAACGAAAGTTAATTTAGTCCGTAAACATAAAAAAACTTTTTAACGAATGAACGAGTAAATGAAAAAGTTAGCTTTGTTATTAACGAATTACTATTAATGAATTTGTGCCCGACTATGGGTAATTGAAATTGTAAATAACATTTTATTTACCAAGTTGCCTTGGCCAGGATTCAGCGAAGGGACCTTTCGGTCTTCGAGTCGAGCTGCCACTTGCCTACCTGTCGACCACACACGATGGAGGCTTCACACTGTTCCTGTGGTTGCTGAACATTAAGTACGGAAAGCTATGAATACCAATTTTATAGTCTTTGGTTTGACCTGACCGAGAGTCGAATCCGAGCCTACCGTTTGAGTAGCAGACACTCTATCCACTCGACCACTGATCGGTTATATGTAAACTACTAAATTTTTTTATGAGACGAAATATCAAAAAATAATGCTGGTGTTAACAACATGTTTATGAAAAAGCAAGGAAAACGCTCCCTTTCGCCCTCCCTCCCGACGTCGGTGCTGTTAGGTTTCATCGACAGTTTAGACTATTTAAAAGCTTAAAATACGTTGGCTTCCAGGACTCAGCCCCAAATTTTGCTGAGGGAGCTTGCAGTGCTCCCTTAGAACCCTTAGATGAAAAACGGGTCCATATTTTGAACATACTGCACTACTATTTCACCACAAAATTATTTTGAAGTACAAAATGCTCATAAACAAAAATGTTACGGCATTTTTTGATAAGCTTTAGAAAAAATACACCTGACTATTATATTGATTTTGTCTCCCCAATCATTAAGGGCTGGCGCTGTCTCTGGTTGGCTACTGTGCTGATTTTGCCAGTATAGCAGTTGGGCTTTTGGCTTTGCAGAATTCATTAAAAGCTTTTGGGGAAAGGCTTCAGCCGTCTAATTAAAATGCACCAGTCTTTTACTGTGTTATGTGTGTATAATGCAGAAATGGAACCGGTCAGGATTTTCTCTACCCGACTTGACATGTAAATTTCAAAATCATCGCTGGTTGACCGGCCGGTCGACCGGTTTCTGACCGGCCCGGTTGACCTGTTTTTTTTTACAGAAGGTTTTTCTTCACTATACAATGTATTTAATAAAAAATTTTCAAAGGGGGGGGCATGGGTGAAGTGTTAAAATTTGTGACTTTGGACGGGGGTCTTAGAAAAAAACGCAAAAAAACTTTTGGGTTTTGTAAAAATGACTCAATTTTAAGACCTTTTTTGGTTAAGTTTTGGTTTGAATGACCTGTTTTGAGCAGCGCAAAACGTGCACAAAATAAGCATAAAAAGCAATGGAGGGCACAAGCTAAATTATTAGACGTTCTTTTTAATGATATTTTGTGAAAGGCCAAAAAATAAAGTTATAATTTTCTAGCTATTGGTGACAGATTATTTGCAATTTGCCGAGCAGCAAACACTAAACTTTTTTCTGGCAGTGCTGCCTTTGCAGTTAAAAAAATATAAATGAGAAAAAAATAGCAGCAGAAGATAGGTAACAGTAAAAACATATGAACATCACAATACTTGTACTATTATACCCACTAGCGTACGCAGGATTTTCAAAAGGGGGGGGGCAGGAAATTTGAGAAAAAAAAGGTCTTCACTCAGAATTAATTCATTTTCTGCCCAAATTTAGGTGAAACTCCCCCCCCCAAAAAAAAGGTCTTCACCCACATGCAGCCCGTTTTTCTGCACAGATCTTCAGCCCGAATTCCAAAGGGGGGGCATGACTCAATTTTGCGCACTATTCTTACTTATTTATGCATTACTGGCACCCCGAAGGGGGATGGTACCATGGCACCATGCCCCCCTAAATACGCCCCTGATTATACCCAAAAACATTAAAATGATGGAGCAATAACATTATATAGTATTGAAAATTATGTCACTAACAGCGTGAAAAAATTAATGATATTCATAACAACTAGGCTGCTTCACTAACGGTTTGAAAAAGTATGAAAAGGATCTATTGCAACTCATTATGTACTGGAAAAGGTTTTAAGTTCCACAGAGATTTATATTATAAATCTCTGTGGAACTCAAAACCTTTTCCAGTACATAACTAGATGGGAGTTTGCTAGCAAACCCAGTGAACGACCGACGCGTAGCTAATGCTGTAACGCTCAAAAGAGTCAAAATATTTGTCTGTTAAATATCTCCTGATATCATAAAACACTTGCAACCTAGCTTGGGCCATTCAAAAAATTGATTTTGGGGGGTCCATTTGGAGGGTTCCGGAGGGTGACACCCCCAAACTACATCAAAATATTTGTCTGTTTAAACTCTAGTGATATCATAAAACACTGGCACCCTAAGTTGAGCCGTTCAAAAAATTAATTTTTGGGGGGCTCCCGGGGGGTGGCACCCCAAAACTATGTCAAAATATATGTCTGTTAAATATCTCCTGATATCATAAAACACTGGCACTCTAAGTTGAGCCGTTCAAAAAATTGATTTTTTGGGGGGTCCTTGGGAGGGTGACACATCCAAACTATGTCAAAATATTTGTTTGTTAAATATCTGCTGATATCATAAAACACTGGCACCCTAAGTTGAGTCATTCAAAAATTTGATTTTTGGGGGGTCCATTTGGGGGGTCCCCGGAGGGTGGCACATCCAAACTATGTGAAATATTTGTCTGTTAAATATCTGCAGATATCATAAAACACTGGCACTCTAAGTTAAGTCGTTCAAAAAATTAATTTTTGGGGGGTCCATTTGGGGGGGTCCCCGGGGGGTGGCACCCCCAAACTATGCAAAATATCTGTCTGTTAAATATCTACTGATTTCAAAAAAAAGTAGTGCTCTAGCTTGAGCCGTTCAAAAAATTGATTTCTTGGGGCCCCATTTTGGGGGGGTTCTCGGTGGAGTTGCTTCAAAAAATTTTGGGAGAAAAAATTGCGTTTGCAGCTCAACAACTTTACACAAAAATTAAATTTCGATGTTTTGTGGTTTAGGAAAAGAAGAGCGCACAAAAATTAGGAAGAAAAAAAGGAAAAAAAAAAAAAGAAATGAACCTCATCGCGGCCTAAAGTGGGTTGGTTGGAATGAAAGGGTATCTTAAGACATACAACCATATGAAATATTTTTTGCAGTACTTAAGCCGTTTTTGACTGAGACCGCTTTTTACGCCAAACTTGCGGGGCAGTTATCGGGTTCTAAAACCAAAGTCACGTGACCTATTGCCTCGAAATTTATAACCAACATGTAACTCATTAATCTCAAACTGCTGTGAAAACTTCAAGTAGCTAGACCCAACCGTTCTCGAGTTATAAGCAAAAGTCTGAAATTTCGCACTCGTTATTTGCAAAATAGCCGAGTAAAAACAAAGGAACACACGACGCGAGCGTCGATTGTTCCAATGAGTTGCGAGTGATGGAGTTCTCGAGACCGGTCTTGGGTCTCGAGACTGTCTCGCGACACATTTTTGAAAGTCTTGTCTCGGTCTCACGTCGGACTTGAACTTCAAGTCTCGATCTCGAGTCTTGGTCTTGAAAAATTATGGACTTGAAATATGAGAAGTCTCGAGACTCAAAATCTTGGTTTGGCGTAGGAGTAAAATTTTGAATTTAATTATTTAATGCAAGCAACGCAAACAAAGGTTCGATTGACTTTCTAGGTCTTAACACCTTTTTAATTGCTTTCCAACAATCTCCTTCATTCATTCATTTCGGTCAATTTTTATTTATTTCCGTCAATGTTTTTAAAATGAGATCGTGAGAAACAAAGTTTTGCAATAAAACCTCAATTTTTGATAATTGACTACTCAGTGGGAAATACTTGAGGTTCGAAAAAACTCAGGTAGAGCCATGGGAGAAAACTGCTCGACCTGTTATTCATTATTATCTTTGTTATTTACTTATGAAAGGTGTGATGTAGAACAGTCTGGAGGAGAAGAAGCCGCTTAAGCGGTATTATTTGATGTTGATCTTTGTTGAAGGTGCTAATTGCCGCTGTCTACATTTTTGCTTTCTGGTAGTAAATGTTCTAAACCTTTTTCTCGTTCAGGCTCCTTGCACGTGGACCGAGTTTGAGGTAGTAGCTTTGCAGTGCGATGAGGTTTGGTTAAGAAAGGTTAATCAGGACAGCTCAGACCTCAAAGTAATTGTTTTCAGTCTCATTCTGTTGAACAGATCTTTCGAAGTATGATACAGTTAAGATTGCTGACTCAGAATGATGAACTTAAGTCTACTTTACCACTGCTTTTTTGTAAATATCAAACATTAGGAGTAACAATTAGGTCCAGTGAATTAAATGAAGTTTATTAGTTCAACTGGTGGGGCAGAAAACTTTTTATGCCAACGTTTCGATAGGCTATGCTCAAAGCATGTACTACCTATCTTCGTCAGGGCTAGAATGCAAAGTTGAAAAACAAGCAACGATAGATGCGAAAAATTACGTCACAAGTGAATCATACGTTATCGCAAAAATTATAACAAATTGGAAGCGAAGAAGTGACAGATTGGCGGAGCGTGAAAAAACAATAATATTACGTCATGTGGTTTGAAGTAGAGTTGCCGAATAAATGCAAGGGAACTTGTCATTTTGCTTATCATTCATAGTGTTGGGAATTTGGTTAATGAAATACGACTCGATAAAACGGCGTTTTGTGAAGTCAAGTTCGAAATCTAGAATTTTAGCGTTGGTCCAATCCATGGAATGTTCATTGTCAAAAACATGCTTAGTTAGTGCTGACATGCTTAGTTAGTGCTGACTAACTAAGCATGTTTTTGACAACGAACATTCCATGGATTGGACCAACGCTAAAATTCTAGATTTCGAACTTGACTTCACAAAACGCCGTTTTATCGAGTCGTATTTCATTAACCAAATTCCCAACACTATGAATGATAAGCAAAATGACAAGTTCCCTTGCATTTATTCGGCAACTCTACTTCAAACCACATGACGTAATATTATTGTTTTTTCACGCTCCGCCAATCTGTCACTTCTTCGCTTCCAATTTGTTATAATTTTTGCGATAACGTATGATTCACTTGTGACGTAATTTTTCGCATCTATCGTTGCTTGTTTTTCAACTTTGCATTCTAGCCCTGACGAAGATAGGTAGTACATGCTTTGACCATAGCCTATCGAAACGTTGGCATAAAAAGTTTTCTGCCCCACCAGTTGAACTAATAAACTTCATTTAATTTATATTCCTGGTGACAACAATTGAGAGGTCCAGTGAAGATTAAAATAGCTTAAGGTATAAACCTGAGATATAAACATGGGCCACCGAATGGGGAAGACGCGTGACCCCAAAAGATTTTTAGGGAGGTATCGGAGAAATAAAGTCTTGATAAGAAATATTACCGTAACTCAGATGTTTGTTATATACATTACGGTGTTTGCCGTAAACTAGGACCAGAGATGGAAACCGGTCGGGTCGACCGGCCGGTCGGGTTGCCGGTCGGGTCGAGATTCTTCGACCGGCCGGTCGGGTTGCCGGTCGGGTCGAGATTCTTCGACCGGCCGGTCAAGCCGGTTGAAAAACCGGTCAAATTCTCCTTTCTGGCAACTAAAAGACATCTAAGCACCAGCCAAAATATACTTATATATTTATAAAAAATCAGTAATAACAAACGGCACCTTTCGAAAACACTTCTTGAATGGTTTCAAGCTGTGACTAATATGCTGTGACCATTAAGACGTGTACATCCATGGACGTATTTAGGGTGGTAGTATTGTACCATGCCCCCCCAATTTGGGCCACGGCACAAAGCAAAAAAGTACAAAATATACATTCAAATCACGTAATCAGATTATAATAAAGCAGTGGCGTACGCAGGATTTTTCAATGAGGGGGGGTTTTCAAAAGTGACATCAAAAATTTGTTCGTGATCTATACTTTGGCGAATAAATAACTTACCATAATGTAACAAGATGGAGTCAAAGTCACACAGTGTGTAATGCAAATAAAACTTTTCAAACAAAAAACAATTAAGCATTAAGCATACATCTGTAGTAAACATCATACGGTTTGCAACTGAATGGTGAAGAAAAAATTGTTCAAAACAAAAGCTACGAACCTCCATACAATTATACACAGTGCAAAGCGTGGGCAGCACGAAGCCAGAAATTCGCAATTGCGGGGGGCGGAGCCCCCAGCGCTTAAAAATTTTGCATTTTTTTTCAAAAATAACTTAATTTTAGGGCTATATTGATAAAAAATAATGCTTTTAAAACGTGGCATAGAAATTGGTAGTGCAAACTGATTAAACTGTTTGCATAAATGGGCTATGCGGAAAGTGGCTAATGGTAAAATTTTAGCTCTATTGTTTACATGCTGGTAAACCATAAAATCCCAGTTTAAGAAAACTCACACAGAGTAATCTATTTCGTCTATATTTTATAGAGAAAAATAAATGGGGGGGGGGCTAACGGAAAAAATTTTGAGACAAGTGATTGGTAATTAACTAATACTAAGTAGCCCCCCCCCTATTCCTAAGTTTATAATATGTTTGTTGATGAAACCTATGTTTAGCCTTTTTACACTAGCGATCAAATCTGATTGCTTGTTTTTGGGCATTTTTCAAAGTTTTCATTGATTTGTGGGTTTTATTTTAGACAAATTAGCCCCCCCCTAAATTTATGTTTTAAAGATGTTTTAAATCACTTTTTAGTTCATTCCAGTGCAAAAACCAGTCTCAGGAAGTGCTAAAAACGTGGTATTTTCCTTATTCTGCATTTTGGTAGACAGGCCAATGGGGGGTCTACAACCCCCCACCTATGCTACTTGAAGTTACTCTGACTCGTAACACGACATTCTAGAGTTTCCGTATTACACTTACTCGCTTACAATGTTGCATTAAATAACAAAAAATTATTTACAATAAATAAACATTCGTATTAATATGAGAGTAAAGAAGGAGCTGGCTTGCTTGTTTTGCGCAATAAGGCGATATTTTGAGCAATATACGTCGGATCAATAAGGAGGATGGTTTAAACCCCCACCCCCTTGTGTACGCCTTTGCGCATAAGTGAGCTATGTGGGCGGTGGCTAATGGTAACATTTCAGTCCTTTAATTTACAAGCCGGTAAATCATAAAATCATAATTTAAAAACTCACAAGCATTTATATTCTGTAGTTTATATAGAGTGAGACAGTTGGAGAAAGTGGGGTGGAGGGGGCAAATGGAACGAGATTTGAGTGGATTAATAATCAACTAATGCTGAAACCCGATCTCTATGTTTTTGATGAAGGCAATGTTAAGCATTTTTAGCGGTTAAATGAGCTAATTTTGGCAATTTTTTGAAGTTATTATTGATTTATAAGCCATATCGGTGACAAATTAACCCCCCCTAAAAAACTCTAAATGCTTCAAAAGTTGCTTTAAATCATGTTGGAGTCCTTGTCATTGCAAAAAAACAGGCTCAGATGTGCTAAAAACGTTATATTTTCTTTACGGTGCATTTTAGTCGACAGACCAATGGGGAGGGTTTGAACCCCCAACCCCCCCCCTCCTGCGTACGCCCTTGTAATAAAGCATGCATGTGGAAGAGGCTTGCTCTACCTAGCATTTTAGCATCATTTTAATCAGCTTAAGAGTAGAAGTGGCGCAGATTTCAGAATTTTTAGTATGTGCTAAAATCTTGCCGCTTTGAAAAGCTTTTTTCAACTTAAATTTACCACACTCTACACTGGACGAGAAAGACATAGCTCTTATTTTTTTATATCTAACTAGCCATGGCTTGTTCTGAAGTAGCAGCATTTCTACAAACTGCTGGGGCAATTATACTTCAAATGTTTTCTAGCCAATGTCATAACAGTTTAGTGTTTTCAATGAAAATAACGGACGCGTTGCGTTCATCGAGATGGTTATTCATAACGACTTCGTACTACCGATGAGTTTATTTATTGGTTTGACGTTTCGCTTCCCAAACCAGTAAGCTTTTTCAGAACAATTTTCGGCAGTGCTGCCTTTGCAGTTACAAAAAGATAAATGAGAAAAAAATTACAGTAGAAGATAGGTAATTGTAAAAACATACGGACATCACAATACTTGTACTATTATACCCAAAAACATTAAAAAGATGGAGCAATAACATTATATAATATTGACAATTATGTCACTAACAGCGTGAAAAAAGGAATACTGAAAAATTATGTCACTAACAGCGTGAAAAAAATTAATGAAATTCGTAACAAGTAGCTGCTTCACTAACAGTTTGAGAAAGTATGAAAAGGATCTATTGCAAAACATTGTGCACTGGAAAAGCTTTTTAGCTCCACAGAGATTTATATTAATTGTTCCGTCCGCATATAAATCTTTGGAGCTAAAAAGCATTTCCAGTACATAATGTTTTGCAATAGATACTTTTCATACTTCTGAAACTGTTAGTGAAGCAACCTATAGTTGTTAAGAATATTTTCACGCTGTTAGTGACATAATTTTCTAATCACATAATGTTATTGCTCCATCATTTTATTGTTTTTGGGTGCAATAGTACAAGTATTGTGATGTTCATATGTTTTTACTGTTACCTATCTTCTGCTGTTATTTTTTTCTCATTTATTTTTTGTAACTGCAAAGGCAGCACTGCCAGAAAAAAGTTTAGTGTTTGCTGCTCGGCAAATTGCAAATAATCTGTCACCAATAGCTAGAAAATTATAACTTTATTTTTTGGCCTTTTGCAAAATATCATGAGAAAGAACGTCTTATAATTTAGCTTGTGCCCTCCAGTGCTTTTTATACTTATTTTGTGCACGTTTTTTGTTGCTCAAAACAGGTCATTCAAACCAAAACTTAACCAAAAAAGGTCTTAAAATCGAGTCATTTTTGCAAAAAAAGCAAAAGTTTTTTTGCGTTTTTTTCTGAGACCTCCGTCCAAAGTCACAAATTTTAACACTTCACCCATGCCCCCCCCTTTGAAAATTTTTCATTAGATACATTGAACAGTGAACAAAAACCTTCTGTAAAAAAAACGATCGACCGGGCCGGTCAGAAACCGGTCGACCGGCCCGGTCAACCGGCTATGATTTTGAAATTTAACGGTCGGGTCGAGAAAATCCTGACCGGTTTCATATCTGACTAGGACCACTACGTTACTGAATCATTCATCTTGATCTCTTGTTTATGAAAACACAATCGCACATTCCACCACAGCCTTCTTGTCATTAAAATAACTATCTGAATGCAACTGCTTTAGCAAGCCCGCTTTATTTTAAATTTAAACGACCGGTCAGCGTTAGTAGATAAAGACACCGCCATCGGAGCGTGAGGTCTGCGTTTCGATTCTTGGTCCGGTCAAAATCGTATGCAGTGTCGCTAACGTCTCGCCCCGCTGCGATGTTTCTTTGGTGCAGTGTTGCTCAATGCCCATGCACTAAGCTGCGAGTTTATCAAAGCTTTTATTTTAATTTGATTTAGCAACTCGCTTCAAAATCGAATTCCTCTAGATTGGTCCACGAGCAGTTTGGTAATGAAACTTAAGCAAATTTAAGATGCATTTTATATGAATCGAACGATGGCATCAAACTGCAATTTCTCTACTTTAAAGACGGGTGATTGACAGTTAAGCTACGCCATCATCTCTTCACGTGCTTGTGAATAACCCGTGGCCCAAGTTCGTTTTTTGGTTTATGGTCCTTCTACTGTATTGCTATTGGCCGTTTGTTTAAGGAAAAACCATGAAAAGGGTTGCCAATAGTCAATACGAATAAGTTTTGCTTCTAAAATCTCGGGTCTCGAAGTCTCGTCTAGGTCTCAAACAAACTCACGAAGTCTCGATCTCGGTCTCGACAATTTTTTCAAGTCTTGGTCTCTGGTCTTGGTCTCGAATTTTTTCCAAGTCTTGGTCTTGGTCTCGGTCTCGACCATCAGGGTCTTGACGACATCACTGCAATAGATCCTTTTCATACTTTCTCATTCTGTTTGTGAAACAGCCTAGTTGTTATGAATATTTTTTTTACGCTGTTAGTGACATAATTTTCAATATTATATAATGTTATTGCTCCATCTTTTTAATGTTTTTGGGTATAATAGTACAAGTATTGTGATGTCCGTATGTTTTTACAATTACCTATCTTCTACTGTAATTTTTTTCTCATTTATCTTTTTGTAACTGCAAAGGCAGCACTGCCGAAAATTGTTCTGAAAAAGCTTACTGGTTTGGGAAGCGAAACGTCAAACCAATAAATAAACTCATCGGTAGTACGAAGTCGTTATGAATAACTATCTCGATGAACGCAACGCGTCCGTTATTTTCATTGAAAACACTAAACTGTTATGACATTGGCTAGAAAACATTTGAAGTATAATTGCCCCAGCAGTTTGTAGAAATGCTGCTACTTCAGAACAAGCCATGGCTAGTTAGATATAAAAAAATAAGAGCTATGTCTTTCTCGTCCAGTGTAGAGTGTGGTAAATTTAAGTTGAAAAAAGCTTTTCAAAGCGGCAAGATTTTAGCACATACTAAAAATTCTGAAATCTGCGCCACTTCTACTCTTAAGCTGATTAAAATGATGCTAAAATGCTAGGTAGAGCAAGCCTCTTCCACATGCATGCTTTATTATAATCTGATTACGTGATTTGAATGTATATTTTGTACTTTTTTGCTTTGTGCCGTGGCCCAAATTGGGGGGGCATGGTACAAATTGGGGGGGCATGGTACATGGTACAATACGTCCATGGATGTACACGTCTTAATGGTCACAGCATATTAGTCACAGCTTGAAACCATTCAAGAAGTGTTGTCGAAAGATGTGGTGTGTTAATACTGTTTTTTTATAAAAAGTTTTATTTATGATAAAATATATAGGTATGTTTCGATTGGTGCTTAGATGTCTTTTAGTTGCCAGAAAGGAGAATTTGACTGGTTTTTTAACCGGCTTGACCGGCTGGTCGAAGAATCTCGACCCGACCGGCAACCCGACCGGTTTCTACCTCTGGTATAATGTACAGTTTGTGAACCCCCAAATCTTTCAAAAGCATTAGTATGTTACAGATGTGACATAAAACATATGTCAATAAATGCAATTTAAGTTTTTACAACGTTCAACTTTAACGCGCATTTTTCATTTAAATGACGTCAAAAATTGCTAATTGTTCCAAAATCGCCAAAATCGGCGAGTTGTATAAAACTTCGTTTAGGCTCCCGCCTCTGATCTAATTAAAATGTCTCGATCAAGAGCAAAACCAGGGTTTTGCTAAGAGGAGGGAGAGACTTTGAACTCATTGCTAAAATTTGTCCGCATCCCACAGATTAGGGGTTTGTCTTGCGATTTTTTGGAAAAATTGCCATTTTAACACCGTTTGAACTACATTTCGTACGGTTGTAGACCTACAGTTTTGAAAGAACTAATTGGTAAGACTAGGAATTGGTAAGACTAGGGCCATGCCCCCCCCCCAAGCGAGAGTAAAATATTGTACCAGCACAAGAGTGCCTGCCAACTTTTGCCTTGAAAACAAGTCACCACAAACGCTCTTCTGTGAAACAGCAAGAGAGATCGAGCCGACAAATTTCACGTAGACCAGTGTTTCCCAACCTTTTTTCACATGCGTACCATTTCGAGGTTTTATGCTGTGCCGCGTACCACCTACATAAGTTACGCGCGCAGAAGGCGGTCAAAAATTTCCCCACCTGTCACAAGAAGAACAATATAATGAAATAACAACAAATAAGAAAAGTCAATTTAGTTAATAGTTAATGCGATGGCTGCATTTGTTTATTTTCCACTAGCTTGTCGATGCGTGGCATACATTTGCTCACAGCGCATCGAAAGTCATGCATGGGCGCAACAAGTCGGTTTCGTTTCGTCGACTTGATAGTCATCAGGGCTGAAAATCCTTGTTCGCACTCCCACGTAGAAGGGAAATTAGCAGCTGGGGAATAGCATGTGAAGCTAGCGTCGAGTACGAGGAGGCCATGCTAAGCCAGAAGTTTATCGGAGAACAATCTTTGTGTTTCGTCTTTGCTGTCTGGTCAGCCTGGATATTTATGAGCTCCTCTTGCTCCCCTGTCCCGACAGGCAGGTCGGCTGGATCAACAGAGAATGGATCGGTCATGTAGGCACAACATGTCACATCCGGAAAGTAATGCCTCACCTCAGCATTGAGCAGTGAGAGATGATCAATGATGTCATGGGAAACTTCATTATTGGGAGCGCTGTCAAGACTTGTCAAGTATTTAAACATTCCATATTTCTTGCTCTCCACGTTCTTCTTCCACAGATCTAACTTCAGGATAAACGCCCCCAGTTTTGAAATAAACTCTACGACGGTGCAGTTTGGTCCTTGAAATGACAGATTTAAGTAGTTGATGGCTTCGAAAATGTCTGACAAGTAAGCCAATCTTATGATAAATTCCTCGTCTTCCAGATATTTTCGAAAATCGTGTTCCTTCTCTCTTAAAAATGTAAGTAGCTCATCCCTCAGTTCAAAAAGACGCTTTGTTATATTCCCCCATGGAGAGCCAGCGCACGTCTGTGTGATAGAGAAAGCAAGTGTAATCAGAGCCGAGATCTTCACAAATCAGCTTAAACAGCCGGGTATTTAGAGCTGAAGTTTTGACGACATTTACCATTTTGATAATTCGGTATAAGCACGATAACAACTTTGGTGGGAGCACTTTAGCGCTAAGGGCGAATCTGTGTATAAAACAGGGCACACTGGTGACGTTTGGTGACACAGCTTTCACATGGGCTTGAAACCCAGACTTTCGACCAAGCATTGACGGAGCCCCATCAGTCGTGCATCCGATTAATTTTCTCAATCCAGTTCATTCAGCTTGAAGAAATTGTCTAAAACGTTGAAAACTTCCTTTCCTTTTGTTGTACTACACATCTCTTGGCTCAGCAATAGTTCAGTTTTCACAGCATTGTTCTGCGTGAATCGGACGTAGACAAGTAGTTGACAGCATTTGGCAACGTTTGTAGATTCAGTCAACTTGAATTGCAAACCCAAATTTTTGATGCTCTTACTCCCGCAATCACTTGGTCGGCAATGTCAACTGACATTTCTTCGATACGGCGCTTTACAGTGTTGTTAGAGAGAGACACATCCTTTAACTTTGCCGCAGACTCCTCTCCCATCACACGTCTGACCAAAATCTTTGCCGCTGGCATTATAAGAGACTCCGCAATAGTATGTGCCTTCATGCTTTTAGCCACCAGAAGAGCGACTTCATACGATGCTTTGACAATCTCTGCCCCCTTCTGGTAGAATAGGCCAGTTTTGTCCAAGCGCTGCCGCTTCACGTTTTCCGCAAGTCGCTGGAAGTAGCTCTGATCTTGGTTCTTCTTATCAGCATGATTCGTTCCAAGATGACGTTGGAGCAGGCTGGGTTTCATGGACGCATTGGAATGGGTCTTCATGCAGACCACACATTGAGGAAGAACTTCTCCTCTGTGTTCGGATTGAGATGAAACCATATTTTAAATACTCTGGATTATATTTACGCTTGGACATGGTATAAAATTTAGCCCGACTTATACTAATCTAATGAGACAAAATAGCAGTAGTGCTAGGGTTGTTCAAATTGAACTATGGTATCTGACTCATAATGACCGTTGCCGGTTAAATAGCATACATTGAAAGAATCTTAAGCAAAAACTGCCTTGACTTTTGTACTAAACACGCATGATTAACTTAGCTGACATAGGCTTTTCTGCCACTACCAAACCTTCCATAAATAAACCCCCACGTGTTCCTAGTACATCTATCCTAGACATTCTATGACGTCACAGTGGTGAGAGAAAAAAGTCATTCCTTACCAAGACGTCAACGGCTTCAAAAACTCAAAATCAACCCAACCTAAACTAAGAACTCCCTTCGGTCTAATAAAAAACAGAATGTACTCGCGTACCACTTGGAAGACCTTCGCGTACCACTAGTGGTACGCGTACCACAGGTTGGGAACCACTGACGTAGACTAATAGTTTCGTTGTACATTTTTGATACACCGTCCGTCTATTTAGTTCACAAAATGTGCTCCCTCAAAAAATTTTTGCCCCCCCCCAAAACAAACTACTTTGGCGCCGGGCCTGAGCCCACCAAAAATTCTTGATACACAATTGACAAGCCACTGTACGCTTACTTGGCTCTACAGAACGGCTTGTATAGAAATATCTGCTAGTGCAATTGACAATTTCTTCGTCAAGTTCGTGTAGTTTTAAGAAGTGATATGGCCAACTTACCCTCATGGACTGGCCAACTTACCCTACCAGTGGGGCAAGTTGGTCACTTTGAGTCGACATTTTTATATTAGCTTTGCGAACAAAGTTGACAAGATTTCAAAATAAAAACAATGTTAAATGAAAGCCAAAGGATTTGAGATTTACTGGAACTACTTGATTTTCTAATAGCGTTCACAATGACAAACATGTTTGGAAATTAAAAAAAAAAAACGGCCACTTACCCCACCTTCTCCTACGTTTAAAAGCATGCATATTGCAAATTTGCTTTAAATTTTCTAAGTAACCTGGCTAGAGGGATCTTTTTAGCCCTCTCTGGTTACCCCATTGGCATAGGTGGGCACAAATCCGTCAATCGTTAATCCGTTAATAACGAAGCTAACTTTTTCATTTACTCGTCCATTCGTTAAAAAGTTTTTTATGTTTGCGGACTAAGTTAACTTCCGTTAAGTTTTTGTTAACTTCCGTTAAGGTTTTCATCGTTAATATCTTGCACCATTTATTCATCGTACCGGTACAACCAGTTTGCACTGGTAACATTTGTTGCGTATTAGCACGAGTTTTGCAGAAGAAAAAGCAAATAAAGGAGCTTGTTTTTGTGGCAAATAATAAGCTGCAGCCTCATAGGTTTATTAATTATCGCAGTTCAAAACTTCCAAAGATTTTCCGATCACAGCTTCATTAGTGCATTAGAACCTATTTTTATCTAGAAATTATATTAGACTGTAAATTGTAACTTTCAAAACACAAAAAGACCACCATAGCAATAAAATTTTCCTTACAATCAGCTCAACAGTGTCATTACGTGTTCTCGAAGTGTGTGAATAAAAAGAAATAGAAATTACACGCAAAATGTTAACGAATTAACGGACTTCATTAGCTTCCGTTAATTAAAGCTAAAAATAACAAATTAACTTGAACGAAGCTATAAAGTTTGTTAAAGGACTATTGGTTAACGAAGCTAACGTTTTGCATTAACTTGCTCACCTATGCCCATTGGTATCGATGTACGTCCAACTATTGGGTAGACAATTGCTTGTGACTAGAGGGTGTAAGACATTGGTTCTCAACCTTTTTTAAGATCAGAGCCAAATTCTAAACCTCAAGGTTGTAAAGAGCCGCTTGAAAACAAAGCAAGTTGAAAAAGGAAAGCAGTACTCAAAACGAAATGCCAAAATCATACTCAAAATTTTTATGACGTAATAAATACAGCAGAGAAAGATATATAGTCGATTGTAGGTCGAGCTGTAACGCATTTGTCTCTGAAGCGGAGGTCTGAGGTTCAAATCTAGAGCCAGTCAAATCGGACACAATGTTGCCAACGGTTCGCCACCGCTGCAACATGTTGAAAGAAGCTGTTTTGCCAGGGCGCAATGACGCGGACATGGGCCCTGCAAACTCATTGTACGCTTCGGCGTAATATAGCGGGTATAATAAAAGATTTGATTTGATGGGCGTGGGAAACACAACCCTCAAATTTATAGTAATTTCTGATTTTGAAGGATCAAACAAAAGGCTACTATCAAAAACAAAGCAACAAATGAAATAAAGAGTTACAAAACTTAAAGCTCTTCAATTACATGCAATCTAACATATTCTGCACACTCTCTACTAACAAAACGCGTAATCAGAGTTTTTCAAAAGCTTAAACTCAGCAATAATACTTGTATGCGTCTCACAGATAAAAGTCAGGGAGATTTTGGTAATTTTTTGGAAAAAAATAGCCATTTCGACGCCAGTTTGGATCACATTTCGCCTGTTTGTAAAGCCATTTGAAAAAACCTAATCGTTAGGATTTGCAGATTTCTTCAAATCGAAAGTAGGAAAAGTGTGTGGATCATCCAGTTCAGTTCAGTTCAGTTGTTTTTTTTGCAAATCATAAAAATATCACGGGTTAGAATTACATTTAGCTGGAGACGATGCAAAAGACCGTGCGGTCATCTAAGGCAATCGCCGGCACGACATCGCATTAAACTACGCTATTGCCATACATTTGTATATGCAGTACAATATAAGTAAACTGAATGTGTTTAAAAAAATGAAGCAAATAATCACCCAGGCGCGTAGCCAGAAATTCGCAATGGGGGGGCTGTTTGGGGGGTCTGGGGGCGGAGCCCCCAGCGCTCGAAAATTTTGCATTTTTTTGCAAAAATAACTTCATTTTAGGGCTATTTTGATTAAAAAATAATGCTTTTAAAACGTGGCTTAGAAATTGGCAGTACAAACATATTAAGCTGGTTGCATAAATGGGCTATTTGGGAGGTGGCTAATGGTACAATGTTAGTTCTCTTGTTTAGATGCTGGTAAATTATAAAATCGAATACTTCAATGAAACTCACACGGAGTAATCTATTTCGTATACAGTTTATAGAGATAAATAATTGGGAGGGTGTGCTAATGAAAAGAGATTCGAAAGAAATGATTGGTAATTAACTAATACTGAATAGCCCCCCCTATTCCTTTGTTTATAGTATATTTGTTGATGACATCTATGTTTAGCATTTTTACACTTGCGATCAAATTTGATTGCTTATTTCTTACCATTTTTCAAAGCTTTCATTTATTTGTTAGTTTTGTTTTTGACAAATTAGCCCCCCCCCTGAACAAATGTTTCAAAAGATGTTTTAAATCACTATTTAGTCCACTCCAGTGCATAAAACAGTCTCAAAAGTGCTAAAAACGTAGTGTTTTTCCCATTCTGCATTTTGGTCGACTTGCCAATAAGGGGGGCTGTAGCCCTCCCCCCCGCCCCCCTGGCTACGCTACCGTAATCACCCATACACGATGATAAAGCAATAAATAAACATACTAAAAAAGAAATAGAGAGAGAGAGAGAAAGAAGATAATAAACGTGATGTTATTGCAAGGCATCGTTTTTCCATCAAGCATCCAGTCCCTGATCTTTGGTAAGTTCAAACTAAAAATTTAAAAGCAAAATTTTTAGCAATTATTTACAACTTGTTTGGAGCTTTACCCCACTCCAGAACATTGGAATATAAATTTATCTAATTATATTTTTGAAGTAAGCTATTTTTGTACTTGGTTTTGAAGCCACCTGGAGAAAATGATTTCACATCAGCAATAGTTAGCATCTGACGCTGTTGGGTGTCAGAAGAAAAACTAAGCAAAAAATTTGAACGCCTTTTGACAGAATTAAGTTTCAAATACCCTTGTTCAGCTTACCCTTCCTTTTTGCTTCTTGGTCAAATATAAAACACGCTTAGAAGCATGCGTATTTGGGTTACATTTTCGAAGTGACTTGGCAAAAAGGGGAAGATACTTTAACCCCTTTAGCCCCCTGGTTACGCTACTGCAACTAGCTGATCATGGGACTAGGAAAATTGTCACCCAAAAGCAAAACAGGAGGAATTTCAAGTTTTCAACTCTGCCCTAACTCGATTTTTGATAGTTTTCAAAAGACTTTTGCTAATAACGAAAGTTCATGCATTTTTTCTTTACAATTAGCCATAAAAATGTCTGTCTGTCACCTAAAGGGCGGCCTGGTATGAATCAAAATATTGGTCACTTTTGGGGAATTGCGTTTCTCACTAACTCTGGAAAGCATTCCCGATAACTTAAGGAGCTTTAACGACTAAAAAAAGGTAACCCGAACAACTTGACAAAAGTATCTTATAAATCAACCAAAACCAATGCTAGAAACGGAAGGAGGAGTCGACCGGATAAAATTACAAAGCACATCATTTGGACATATCCGCTCGGACAACGTCCATACATGTATCGTGCCTAGTTGATTGCGGGGGCTATTGGTTGTGTTGGATCGCATACTATTGAAGAGCTACAGT
>CAWYPQ010000387.1:0-23347 GCA_963965965.1 Trididemnum nubilum
AAATATCTCCTGGTGTTACATACACATAGCTCATTTACTCCGTTTACGTGATTGTTATTTAGCGGAGTCAGTTTCCGATTGTGAGTTGTTCAATTGACCGACTGGTCGCCATGCTTTGTTTTGTGCATGTTTAGTTTGTCGGCTAGTGATGAGCATTTTCGTAATAGCCTGCCGTTGCATTTAGTTAGCAGTGACTTATTTTTTCTGGATGTCAGTAGCCTGATAGTCGATGTTGTTTGCTTAAGGTTATTTTCTGTGCGTTTGAGTTAGGCTTCTCCAGTGTGTCGAAAGTTGGCATAGGCCTATCTGGAACAGTATTTGAGTATTGATTAGCGTACCGATTTCATGCTGTATGGATTTGGGTATGTACTATTTAACTATTCTATTTTTGTATAAGGTTTCTCTGCAGCCTAGGGTTTCACTGCAGATATTGGTATTGATTGATGTTAATTAATGTTTACTGATGTGTTGCTTGACATTGACTGAATTGAATCGGGCATAACACTGAATGAGCTGATTGCTATCTACCTGTTATTTTGACATTTGCTGACTAATGAAACAATTCACTATTGTCAATGATCATGCCATTAGTCTGTTGGTTAATATTGGTTGATGCTGACACTGTTCAAGTTCTATAGCCTACTTGGTTCCTAATTTTACTTGTTCTGTGTCCAGTCTGGTTTGCTGCATTATTTCAAGTTATTGGTGTTAAAAATTTGAATATATTGTAAAAAGCTAAGACTGAATTGCTGCTAAGGTATAGGCTGCAGGAAAAATTCTGGAGTGTGGATCTTGACTTGCTGCACTCTACATTTGATATCTGCAATTAATCTGTGTTTCTGTTCCTGCTAGAACGCAGCACTGGTTGCGTTGCCTGCATTGTTAAATTGAAAGCTGTAGATTCTGATACTTTATCTGCTAGAACGCTAACCGGTTGCGTTGCCTGCATTGTGATATGTCTCAGATATCTCAAGATAAAGTGCCAGACTTTTTGCCACATCATGCTGAGCGCGTGGGGAAAGTTAGTCAATTCATACAGGAACTGGCTGAATTGAAACAGAAATTTAAAGATGCAGTAGAAGAAGGTCCGAGCAATTACAAGATGGTAGTTGTTATGAAAGAGCAATTAGATAGCATGTACCGAGATGCTATTGTTATGAATCAGGAGCTATTTGCTTCGAAGCACCTTTCGGGAGATGACTTTGAGCGAACGAAGGAGAGTCTAATTGAATCCAAAGAGAGTGTGGAAGCAATGTATCAAGACTATTTGAATACTAATTTGAAAAGTTCCTCAAAAAAAGCTAGTTCTTGCAAATCACATTCTAGTGCCATGAAGCTCTTGGAATTGCAAGCTAAAGAAGCTGAAGAAAGAGTTCAGAGAGAGATGGAACGCATCAGCTTGGAAGAAGAGCTTGAACTCCACCAGTTGGAAGCAGAAAAGAAAAAGGTACAACAAAGGAAGAAGCTGCTGATGTTAGAAGCAAAAGAAAGAGCATCTTCAGAAATAGCACGTATTAAACAGGCTTTGGTCATTGAAGAAGATTGCGAAACTAGCACAGTCTCTTCATTGCATCTTCCGCGACAGCATAACCTTGCTGAGAAGTCGGAACCAGGACCTAGTGAAGTGAAGATTACCGAGGTGTCACCACCTCTGGAGACAAGGATTGTTTCACAAAATGACCCGGTCGTGTCAACGGGGCCGGCATGTAGTCGAGTGGATTTTGGTCCCATACCTACAAGTTTTGGAAAGAGCTCAGCTTGTCCCATTGCTAGTTCTTTTGCCTTTCCTAGGCAACAAGTGGATCCAATTGTGCAAACTTCCCCCAGTCAGGCCTCAAATGAAATATTGGATCTTAAAAAAGCATTGGTAGAAGCCATGACAGAAACAAAAAATGCCTCATTTCGCCCAAGGGTGGAAATCGACAAGTTCAATGGGAACCCATTGCGATTTTTCAGGTTTCTGCATCAATTTGACTCACATGTTGGGGGCCAATTTCAAGACAGCAAAAGAAAACTTGACCTTTTGCTGAGTCTGTGCACAGGGGAGGCCCTGAGGGCAATAGAGGGATGTTTGTTCTTATCACCTGACATTGGTTATCAGGAGGCCCGCAAACGTCTGGAGCAACGATTTGGCCAACATATTGTCATTATAGAGGCCTATGTGGAGAAGCTGACATCAGGACCACCAATAAAGGAAACTGATCACAATGGTCTCACAAGCTTGGCCGATGATATGTTTAACTGCCTCATGACTCTGCGTGGATGGGGTGGTGTTGCAAGTTTAGATTTACAAGATAATCTGAGGAAGATCTACTCGCGTCTACCCAGCTTTAGTCGTGAAAGGTTTGATGGTGTTTACTGTAAGTTGTATAAAGAGGGACGTGTGCCTACTTTTAAGGATCTTACTGAGTTCGTACAAGAGGAGGCAACTCGAGCATCGACGTTCTTCAAACGACAACATTTTCAAGCTGAGAAAGCTGTTTCTAAGCCAAGGTCAAAACCTACGTATGGTTCAAAGGCAGCTCCCAGAACATCTGTTAAAGTCTCAACATTTGCAACTCAAAGAGTAGACACCAATGTACAAAAGGGAACTCCATTACAAAAACCTCAAATTGCGTGTGTGGTTTGTAGTTCTCAGCATCCATTATGGAAGTGTGAATCATTTAAGCAGAAGTCGCCAACTGAGCGTTGGCAAATTGCCAAAAGTGCAGGTGCTTGTTTCAACTGTTTAAGCACAACACATAAGGCTACTGACTGTGGTAGCAGGTTTGGATGTAAGACCTGTGCTGGAAGACACCATACTCTTTTGCACGGAAAATTCAACAATGAAGCGGATTCTGTTACAACATCAAAGGGCACTACGGTAGCAAGTGAAAACAACGAGGAAGCTAAAAAGGTTGCATTCTCTGTGAACAGCAAACGGGATGCGCGCAAGGTTAAGCGTTTCAAAGTTGTGCCTGTTGAGGTTTGGGGCGCTGATCCTTCAAATTCAGCATGCACGTACGCATTTTTGGATGACGGATCTGATTCCAGTATCATCACTAAGGGATTAATGCGAAAGTTAGGGCTCATGCACAGCGACGACCATTGTAAGGTGATCACAGCTAATTCAGTTTCAGATCATCAGATTGTTGCTGCTCCTCTTCATGTCAAAGGAGTGGAAGAGGAACAAATTTTTTGCTTTAAAGATGTTGTGGTTTTTGACGAGTTGACGGATATTTCTGAGAGTATTCCCACCAACAAGGTTGCGAGGATGTACCCTCACTTGAAGGATATAGAATTCCCGGAACTGAGCTCCAATTCAGTCGAGCTATTACTGGGAAATGATACTCACGAAGCTTTCAAGATAGTAGATCAGCGATATGGAGAGTACGGTCAACCATTTGGATTAAAGACAATGCTCGGTTGGACTTTATTTGGGGCGGACTCCTCCATGAAGAAGATTGAATGTGAATGCAGCAAAGCTATTCATGTGAATTTTTTGTGCAATAGCGAGCCAACCGTTAGCTGTGATCATGTATTACAGAAGCTTGGCAGTGATTTTTTGGATGTAGAACAGGATTATGAAACTTCACCATCAATCGAGGATAAGCAAGCTCGAAGGAAGATGGAAGATTCTATTACCAAGGTGGGTAGTCACTACCAAGTAGGCTTACCATGGCGTAGTGAAGCATGCAAACCTCATAACAACCGAAAGCTTGCCGAGAAGCGACTGAGTTACGTAAAGAAAAAACTGTTGCACGACCCTGAGTTGTATGCTAAGTACAAGGAGAAGATACACGAGTATATGGATAACGGATATGCTCGGTTTGTTCCACCGGATGAGTTGTCAACTAACAACACGGTGTGCTATATCCCTCATCATAGCACAGGGAGCAAGTTTCGTGTTGTTTTTGATTGTGCTGCTCGCTATCAAGGGCTGTCACTTAACGATTGTTTACTACCAGGCTTTGATAATACCAATAGTCTGGTTGGTGTGCTATTAAGATTTCGACAGGAACGCGTGGCACTAGTTGGGGACATCAAGGCGATGTTCCACCAGATTTTTGTGGACCCGAGCGATGTTGATGCCTTGAGATTTCTCTGGTGGCCTAACGACGACCTGACACTCCCACCAGTTGACTGTCAGATGCTCGTTCATCCATTCGGAGCCACATCTTCTCCCAGCATTGCTGGATTTGTGCTGCGGAGAACTGCTAGCGATAATGCTACAAAAGCTGACCAAGAGACCGTGCAAACGGTACAGCGCAACTTCTATGTGGATGATCTTCTGAAGTCGGTTGAGTCGATTGAAAAAGCGAAGCAATTAGTATTCCAACTGCAAGACCTACTCCGCAGTGGTGGCTTTCATCTAGCAAAACTGATGAGCAATTGCATGGAAGTGCTGAATGCTGTGTCGGATGATGACAAAGCACCTTCATTTGTCAATCTTGATTCCCATGAGCTCCCTGTAGAGAAAACGCTCGGCATCTATTGGAATTCCTTTTCAGATGAGTTTATGGTTAAAGTGAGAGTGGATCGGAAGACAGCAACACGTAGAGGTGTGCTCTCTATGGTGAGTCAGGTGTTCGATCCACTGGGATTTATGCAACCTTTTGTCTTGCCTGTGAAGAAATTGCTGCAACAATCTTGCTGTGATAAACTGGACTGGGATGAAGAGCTGTCTGCTGATCAAGTATCTGTTTGGAACCAGTGGATAGACACCGTGAAGCAACTGGAAGATATAACTGTGAGACGATGTTTCAAACCCATTGTAGCAGAAACTGTTTCAATGCAACTGCATGTGTTTTGCGATGCATCTCTGTGTGGATACGGAGCAGTTGCTTATATACGGACTGTTTCTGGTGACGATTCTGTTAATTTGTCGTTGGTTATGGGCAAGTCTAGAGTTTCGCCTATAAAGCCTATCAGTGTGCCAAGACTAGAGCTTACAGCTGCTGTTGTTGGGGTGAAACTTGGACAGCTGATCGTTAACGAGCTGGAATATCAATTTGAGATGGTTGTATACTGGACTGATTCGACAACCGTATTACAGTATATATCCAACACTACGACGAGATTTAAAATCTTTGTGGCAAATCGTCTAGAGCTGATTCATAATGCTACAAACCCTGGTCAGTGGAGACATGTTAGCACAAAGCAAAATCCTGCAGATATTGCTTCCAGGGGTCTGATGCCAAGTCAAAAGGAAAAGGCAAAAATGTGGTTTGAAGGTCCACAATTCTTGTACAAGTCTGAGGATGAATGGCCGACCCAACCATGTGTGCTTCAAAAGTTACCTGAGGATGATGCTGAGTTGAAAAGAAAATCTAATGTGTTTCATGTTGTTTCTCAAGAAGATGTGTTGAACCGTCTGATTAGTAAATATTCGTCCTTGATTAGTTTGCAAAAAGCTGTTGCTTGGCTGACACGGTTTAAACGCTATTTGTATCTAAAATGTGAGAACTGTGAAAATCTGAATGATCCAAAATTTGAATTAACTGTTAGTCTTACTGCTAAAGAATTGAATGATGCCTTGCTTGATATTGTGAGATTTGTGCAACATGATGTTTTTGCTGAAGAGATTGAGATTTTGCATAATCATGATAACTTTGATGATTTGTTTCAGCTAGGTGCAAAAAGTCAGCTGCGTAAGTCTGGTCGATTGAACTCTTTACGCAAGCTTAGTCCTGTGGTTGTAAATGGCATTATGTATGTTGGCGGACGATTACAAAAGTCACCTTTGACTGTTGATGAGAAACATCAGATCATTCTACCGAGTGATCATCACTTCACTAAGCTGATAATTGATTACTATCATAAAAGAGAGGGACACTGCGGAACTTTGCATGTTTTGTCTGCGGTACGTGAGCGCTTCTGGGTGATTAAGGGACAGTCTACTGTTCGCAAAACACTCACTGACTGCCGCATCTGTCGGTTCTGGAAAGCCAAACCAGGAGAGCAAATAATGGCTCCTTTGCCTGCAGAGAGAGTTACTCCAGGCAACGCTGCGTTTAGTCATGTTGGAGTTGACTACATGGGGCCTTTAATGGTCAAACTTGGCCGCAGTACCGTCAAACGTTATGCGTGCGTGTTTACATGCTTAGCGACACGCGCTGTGCACATAGAAGTCGCGTACAGTTTGGAGACTGATTCGTTTCTGAATGCTTATCATCGATTCTGTAGTCGTAGAGGCACTCCCAAGTCCGTGTACAGTGATAACGGTACCAATTTTACTGGTGCGGAAAGAGAGCTGCGCGAATGTTTGAAGAAATGGCAACAATCAACCATTCATGACACACTTTGCCAACAAGGTGTCGAGTGGAAGTTCTCACCACCTGCAGCAAGTCACCAAGGAGGTGTGTGGGAACGCATGATACGATCTATTCGAAAAATAATGCGCAGTTTGGTTGGTGACAAGTTGCTTGATGATGAATCACTCTACACGTTTCTTCTTGAGGTCGAGCGAATATTAAACAATCGCCCATTGACTCCTGTTAGTGATGACCCAAGAGATTTGAATTCATTGACACCCAATATGCTGTTATTGGGTAAAGTTGATTCTTCACTGCCTATTGACAATTTTGTGAAAGCCGATGGGTACAAAAAATCATGGCGTTTAGCTCAGCTTCTAGCTGATGAATTTTGGAAGCGTTGGACAAGGGAGTATTTGCCCTTGTTGCAATTGCGACAAAAATGGTTTCTACCCCGACGTAACTTTAAAGTCGGTGATCTAGTACTGTTAATTGATGAAAATACAAAACGTGGCAATTGGCCCAAAGGGTTAATCGAGCAATGCTTTCCTGACGCAAGTGGTGTTGTGAGACGTGTCAAACTCAAAACTGCCAATAATACTTACCTAAGGGACATACGAAAAGTGTGCTTGCTGGAGGCAGTTGATTGATGTGATGCAAAAAGCATTATTACAGATCACTTGTGATTCAGTGATCCAATATAGAATGCCACTAGTGCATTCACTTTCGCGGCGGTTGCGACATGCGTCTTTCACTTCTTATGTTTTCTTCCCATTTCGTTTTTTTGTGTGTGTGTTACTGTTTGTGCATTTTTATATGCTTGACTGCTTAGACGAAGCCTTCTTGATGTGACGACTTTGTTACTCAGATTGACGTTTAGCATGGATGTTAATATTCAATATCCATGATTCCTCACACTTAATGTGAGCACGATTTTGTCTTGATCTTGATTGCTAACCATTATTGCTACATTCATTATGCCGAAGTGCCATTGACTTCATATATAGCCTTTGCAAGCTATATTTTCCACGTTATGATCTTTGACTTGTTAGATACCATAAAGCGTAATGTTAATGACTGATGTTAAGGATCATTACTAGTGTAACAATTTTCGTATGGTGTATATATTTTGGCAGTATATATATTTTTTTGATTCGCTATTTTATGTATATTACAAAAATTTCTCTGCAATTTTTGGAGGCCGGTATGTTACATACACATAGCTCATTTACTCCGTTTACGTGATTGTTATTTAGCGGAGTCAGTTTCCGATTGTGAGTTGTTCAATTGACCGACTGGTCGCCATGCTTTGTTTTGTGCATGTTTAGTTTGTCGGCTAGTGATGAGCATTTTCGTAATAGCCTGCCGTTGCATTTAGTTAGCAGTGACTTATTTTTTCTGGATGTCAGTAGCCTGATAGTCGATGTTGTTTGCTTAAGGTTATTTTCTGTGCGTTTGAGTTAGGCTTCTCCAGTGTGTCGAAAGTTGGCATAGGCCTATCTGGAACAGTATTTGAGTATTGATTAGCGTACCGATTTCATGCTGTATGGATTTGGGTATGTACTATTTAACTATTCTATTTGAATAAGGTTTCTCTGCAGCCTAGGGTTTCACTGCAGATATTGGTATTGATTGATGTTAATTAATGTTTACTGATGTGTTGCTTGACATTGACTGAATTGAATCGGGCATAACACTGAATGAGCTGATTGCTATCTACCTGTTATTTTGACATTTGCTGACTAATGAAACAATTCACTATTGTCAATGATCATGCCATTAGTCTGTTGGTTAATATTGGTTGATGCTGACACTGTTCAAGTTCTATAGCCTACTTGGTTCCTAATTTTACTTGTTCTGTGTCCAGTCTGGTTTGCTGCATTATTTCAAGTTATTGGTGTTAAAAATTTGAATATATTGTAAAAAGCTAAGACTGAATTGCTGCTAAGGTATAGGCTGCAGGAAAAATTCTGGAGTGTGGATCTTGACTTGCTGCACTCTACAATCAGTATATTGTTTTCCCAGCAACTTCAAACACACAAAAGAACTAAATCGGAGTTTGCCAGCAAACCCAGTGAAAGACCGACGCGTAGCTAATGATGTGATGCTCAAAAGTACTTTTTGTCTACCGTAAAAACAGCAATTACGGAACCTCCAGAAAAGTACAGTCAAAATATTTGTCTGTTAAATATCTGCTGATATCATAAAACACTGGCACCCTAAAAATTGATTTTTGAGGAGTCCATTTGGGGGGTTCCGGAGGGGGAGGGGTGGCACCCCCAAACTATGCCAAAACATTGTCTGTTAAATAACTACTCACATCGAAACAAACTGGCACCACCAAGTTGAGCAGTAGAAAAAATTGATTTTTGGGAGGTCCATTTGGGGGGGTCTCCGAGAGGGGTGGCACCCCCAAACTATGCCAAAATATTTGTCTGTTAATTATCTGCTGATATCATAAAACACTGGCACCCTAAGTTGAACCATTTAAAAAATTGATTTTTGAGGGGTACATTTGGGGGTCCCGGAGGGATAGAGGTGGCACCCCCAAACTACGCCAAAACATTTGTCTGTTAAATAACTACTCACATCAAGACAAACTGGCACCCTAAGTTGGGCCATATAAATAATTGATTTTTGGGGGGTCCATTTGGGGGTCCCCGGAGGAGTGGCACCTCCAAACTATGTCAAAATATTTTTCTGTTAAATATCGGCTGATATCAAAACAAACTGGCACCCTAGTTTGAGCCATTCAAAAAATTGATTTTTGGGGGTGTCCCTGGGGGGTGGCACCCCCAAACTATGTCAAAATATTTGTCTGTTAAATAACTACTCATATCAAAAAAAAGTGGCACTCTAGCTTGAGTCGTTCAAAAAATTGATTTTTTTGTGTCCCCATTTTGGCAGGTTTCTGGGGAGTTGCTCCAAAAAATTTCGGGAAAAAAAAATTACGTTTGTAGCTCAACAACTTTACACAAAAATTAAATTTCGATGTTTTGTGGTTTAGGAGAAGAAGAGCGTACAAAAATTAGGAAGAAAAACAAGGAAAAAAAAAGGAAAAAAAGTAAAAATCTCATTGCGGCCAAAAGTGGGCTGGTTAGGATGAAAGGGTATCTTAAGACATACAACCATAGGCGTAGCCAAGGGGGGGGCCCAGGGGGCTCGGGCCCCCCCAATTAAAATACCACCAATGATAAAAATTACGACAACGTATAGGCTTGCGCTGTTTAGTTGCAGTTTTTTTTCAGCAATTACGCACATAACAGTAATTAACAATAACATTAATGACAATGAGGGAGCCAGGGGCCCCTAACCAACAACTATGGGGCCCAAACCAACAAGTAGGGGGCCCCTAACTGATAACTATGGGGCCCTGGGGCCCCTAACTGACGACCAGGGGGCCCTGAGACCCCTAACTAACAACCAGTGAGCCCCAGGACTCTTAACTAATAACCAGGGGCCCCGGAGCCCCTATCCGACAACCAGGGGGCCCCGGAGCCCTAACTGACAACCAGAGGGCCCCAGGGCCCTTAAATAACGACCAGGGGGCCCCTAACTGACAACCAAGGGGCCCCGGGTTTCCTAGCTGACAACCGGGGGGCCGGGGCCCCTAACCGATAAACAGGGGGCCTCAGGGCCCCTAACTGACAACCACGGGTCCCAGGGACCCTAACTAACAACCAGGGGGCCCCGGGGCCCCTCACAGACAACCAGGGGCCCTGAGGCCCCAAACTGACAATTCGGGGCCCCTAACTAACAACCAGGGGGCCCCAGGGCCTCTAACTGACAACCATGGGGCCTCGGAGCCCCTAACTGACAACTAGGGGTTCCCGGGGACCCTTACCGACAAGCAGGGGGTCGCTAACAGACAACCAGGGGGCCCCTAACTGACAACCAGGGCCCCTAACTTACAACCAGGAAGCCTCGGGGCCTTTAACTGGCCACAAGGGAGCCTCAGAGCCCTTGACTGACAACTAAAGGTCCCGGGCCAGGAGCCCCTTAATTCAAATTTTTAATAATTTATATGCAAAGCCTGTAAAAAATTGAAGAGTTTTTCCTAAAAGTTGCAACCCCAGGCCTTCGTTTAAAGTTATTATGACCTTAATGCTATAACACAGGCGGTAAAGCAACCCCCCCCAACCAATACGTTGTCCTTGTTCAGAATTGCAGTTTCTTTAATCTAGGATTTACGCATACAAAAGCAAGTAATAATAATGACGACCACGTGCCCACGTCATAATAATGTCATGCAATTCTTGGAGGTTTCAAAAAACTGTCAAGTGACTTGACTCAAGTCCTCCACGTATTGGAAAAAAGTTATTTTGATTTTGCTATAAATGTTTTTTGTTTTTGTGAAAGAACTTAAGGGCGCGAACTTATCTCAAAATCATAGGCGAAGCCAGGGGGGTGGCCCAGGGGGCCCGGGCCCCTTCAATCGAAATGCCACCAATGACACAAATTTGACAAAAAAAGTATTTTTTCTTCATTTTCAGTTTCTTTTAGCATCTTTGCAAACAACTGTACACGCTTACAACTGTAACTAACAATAAATAATATTGACGACTAGGGGGCCTGGCGCACCTCCTTAATTCAATTTTTTCCAACCAATTTAAACGTAAAACCAGGGTGAAATCAAATTCTTTGTCCTAATAGTTGTTATCTCAGGCCCTCATCTAAACTTTTTATGGACGTAATGAAATAACCAGCGCCGGATTTGCCATATGGCACAGTGCCAGGGACCCGCCCTCAGATAGTAAGACCTTTATTGGTCTTCACTTATATTTGGCAGGAAGATCTTGCAAAAATCCCCTAAGTGCCAGAGGCACCGCGCAATGTAAATCCGGCCCGGGAATAACATGTTTAGTAAGCGTAACCATCTATTGTACCATTTTTCAATTACGATTTACCTCCACCTCGCCAGTTTTTACGCACAAAATACTTTTAAAAAAATAGCTAGGAAAATGCTCATTGAACAAATTATTGAATTTGAATTGAGGGGTCCTGAGTTCCCTGGCCGTACATGTACTCCTATAACTGGTTAACTTCATGAAAGGAAATTCTTTGTGTGGATTACTATTTATTGCTAAAATATTGCAGAAGGCAATGTGCCTTACGTCCCCCTATATAGACCAAATCACTTACAATTAAAATTTTACACGATAATGCAAGATTTTAAACGTGTTTTGAAATTTATTTGCAAGTAAAAGGAGGATTGAACAACTAAAATTTTGCGATTGGCTTTGAATGTTAAAAATCTAGTTCTTTCAAATGGCTGTGAACACGTGCGAAATGTGATCCAATGGGATTACAATAGCTTTTTTTCCAAAAACTTACAAAAATCGCCCAGCGGCTGGAGGCTTTGCCCCCAGACCCCCATAGCCACCGGCGACTCCGCCCCCAGACCCCCGTCTGTGATACCACTAGCTTTCTCAACACGTCTCTTAAGTTAGATATTAGCGCTTTTTAACTGTTAGTTTTTGCTCTTTCCCTTTACCAAAATCCTGGTTAAGTGACAGCAAACCACGACTTCAGATCTTCCATTTTACGATGTCTTTGCCCAACAAAAAGTTTCTTTTTTGAAAGATTCTGATGACGTCATTGCATGTGATTTGTGGTTTGGGCCCCCCCAATCAAAAATCCTGGCAACGCCTATATGCATACAACCATGTGAAATATTTTTTGCCGTAGCCTACTTACGCCGTTTGTGACTGAGACAGCTTTTTACGCCTAACTTGCAGGGCGGTTTTCGGGTTTTAAAACCAAAGTCACGAGACCTATTCCCTTGAAATTTGGTACAAACATGTAATATAACTCATTAATCTCAAACTGCTGTCAAAATTCCATGAAACTAGATATAACCGTTCTGGAGTTATAAGCAAAAGTTTGAAATTTCGCACTCGTTAGTTGGAAAATGGCCGAGTAAAAACAAAGGAACACGCGACGCGAGCGTCGGTTGTTCCAAATAAACTCGAAAATAACTCAGGCGTGTTAATTTTGACTGCTTTTCTGTTGGTGTTTTAGAGTCTTCCCAGATTTTGCAGACATGATATAAATTGCAGGTACAGCAAGTTTTGCTGAACAATGCAAGCCATAACATACCCAGAATCGGCAGTGAAAAAAAATCATCTGTGAATAGTTTTAATGAGAAAAGGAACAGAAATACAAATTATCTGTAAAAGAAAAAGACTAATGGACCAGTTATTGCAGCATTGACAGACTAGTTTCTGATTAGTCTAGGCTATTGACATTATAGTACATACACAGGTAAGCCTACAGCACAGGGCAACAAAGCTGAAAGTTCTTGTTCAAATAGTGGTAAAACTTTTAATTTTTAAACCCACTGAAGTCATTAGCAAGACACCAACTCCATCAGGCATCATGGTAGCATATGTTGATGTTTGATCAAGTGATTGTGTAAAACGCAAAGTTCATATGTGTAAAACACAACTCCATCAGGCATCATTGTGTAAAACACAAAGTGTGGTAATCAAAGTTTTGTTGTGGGCCTACTCAGTAACCCCCCTTGTAGTTGTAGACAAAATTCTGCTAATGTGATAACAGGCAGAGCTTATTTGCATGCTAGAAAGAATGCAAGTAAATGCGGTTTTATTATTATTAGAATAAAAAACTTGATAATCTAAACCTAACCTCAACTCCAAAACATACTTCAGACTTTAAGTCTACCGTAACCCAAACTAAAAAGTTAACTCAAATGCTAGCATGCAAGTAAGTCATAAGCGCAGTTTTGTTTGTTGCCTCAAGTCGATGATTGGTCGATGCAACTGCACACCAATGTGCAAATATGCTCCTGTTTCTTTTCTAAATCTGAAGTGAGCTACTGTTAGTGTAACTGTAGCCTAACAACCGGATACAATGCATAGCTTTAATTCAGTGGCGCACCAGTTTACCAGCCTATTACACATCTAGAATAGTGGAAATGATACACAATAGCTCCAAGCTTAGTGTGAAAAGTCAATACCTAGTTACTAGTTAGACAAGTACTGAAAATTAAAAATACAATGCAACATGGATCCCGAAAAGCTACAAAGTTCTTTGAAAGTAAGTTAGCATAGTCTACTAAATAATTGTGGTATGTTATTGATAAATTTTCCTGACTAGGTTCATACTGTAAGCCTGGTTACCTTATACCGGTATGTCTAGAAAACTATTATAAGATTGTAGTGTGACTCGTAGTGTGATTCATTTTGTCTTTACTTACCGTAATTAGACACAGTAAGTAAGTAAAGACAATAATATGAAATTGAAAGCCCTTATTTCATGCAGAACAAAGTATTTGTCCATTGCAGATTGATATTTGATATTGTGGATTGTTGATGATCGTTGTGTTAATACATAAATGTATTGAAGTAAAACATAATAAATAACCTCACAATTTTGCGTTAGATAACATTTTTTCATGAAATGCATCTCAAGTGACAGATACTAATTTTATTAAAATACTTTGAAAATATTTTTCAGATTATGAATGAGTCTTTACTTTGTGCAATTTGCTTAGAAGTTTATGTGACTCCGGTCATTATCACGGCGTGTTCACACAATTGTAAGTATAGAAATGATAAGTCAGCACTGTGATCCAGGCCAATGCCATTACTTATTTTTTTAATCACAGGTTTATTCTTCAGTCAGAGGATGAATTTAGAATTTAATGATGCAATTGTTGCTTTTGAGTGCGACAAATGTTGTGCAAAAACACTACTAGCTAAGAGAGACAAAGCTTGCAAACTAGATTCATATGATACGTGATCAACTAGAGGATTTCATATCACAGTACCAAGGCAACTAAATTAAAGTGTCTCATAATATAATAATAATGTACTGATCCATAATAATAATAAAACTACAGTTAAGCCTCGGTTATCAAATGATTCTGCTCTCAACCAAATCGGTTTTTGACCAAAAAATTTGAGATTTTTACATAAATTCAAGTCACGACCAAACCAAAAGAAGCTGTGGAAACACAAACGCACCATGATGCTGCATCCGGCAGCTTTTTCACATGATCTTTGATGCAACTGAGCTGTTGTATTTTTTTTTTACTGTTTCATTAGTGATTTCTTCAATTTTTTGTGCTGTACAGTATTTTAACCTTTAATGTTTTCGATATTTAAAAAATAAAACATACTAAATGTTTACTTTTTGTTTTTTTTCATCATCTGAGATAGGAAATCCTTTAACAAAATAAAACACAATCTATTTCTATGCGTTTTTATTTGTGGTTTACAGTACAGTTTAAGGCGTAAAATTGTAAAAAAATACTTTACTAAAGTTGTTGTCAAGACTTCAAACAAATTAAAAGTATTTACATCAATTCTAATGGGAAAAATTGTTTCAAATTTGGAACAAATCACTTTTTGAACTGCCTTCTTGAACATATTATGTTCGATAACCAAGGTTAACTCTGTTATAGTAATACAGATTGCCTAATAATAGTGATAGAGATTCCTTAATTTTTTTAGTTTGTTCCATTTGCATTCGTCGTTATTTTACAATCAAGCAAGAATGTCCTTTGTGTGGTTCGGTAAGTTTCAGTAATGTTGTTCTATAATGTACATTGTTGCATTTGGCAGAACTGCTTAATGTGGTCTTGGGTTTTATTGCTGGATAAAAAGTCAGAGCATTGTGATATTATTACTGCTTTATGTCATGATATGGAAAAGAGTTTACCCCTTTTTTTTGAATAATATTGCTTTACACCCATTTTTCTCTTTTTGTTCATATCAAGTTTTTCTTGATATGTACCAGGGTTTGAAATTAACGCTTGCTTGAGGCAAGCTGAAATTGCCGTGGGCAAGTTAATTTCTGGCTTCACTTGCCTGTCGGGCAAGTCAATAAAAATCAGCATATGAAGTAAGCAACTTTGAACTAGATTATTTAAAAACACAAATTTCCGCTTTTGCTACAGTACAAGAAAATGAATGCAAGTAAAGTAAGCTTATCCTTGCTTTATTTTCGGTGCAATCACCGCAATTAACACTTAGTTTAGTTGCACTCACATCATTAATTGCAAGTAACCCTTCTTAATCTCATGCAGATTTGTTCGATACTCAGACGCGCTTTACAATTTTTTTGGCACAAAATGTTTCCTTTTTCAGCAAAAATGTTTCCCACGCTTGCCGCAAAGCGAGGTCGAAAATTCTGCAACTTTTTATTTGAAGTTTTTTTTTAAAGATCTGTAGTTCCTACATCTTTCACACAAAACAGTTTAGCTTTTTAGCTGGTGCAGTTTGCGTGACAATCGCGATCGAAAAACAAAATGCGTCTGTAGCAAGAGGCAATGTGAACGTAACAATTGAAATGATTACAATCCAAAAATCAATTTTTGTCAATTGAACGATTGAAAAAAGCCAGGGTGGCAAACGCATCGATAATTTTCTGCGATATTTGTTACGCAAGAAAACTGAGATTCGATGCAGAGTAGAACTATAGATGTGATTTAAATTTTTGTAGCTTAAAATTTTTTGATGTGATAAACTCGCCACTAGTTTCTGATGATAGATTTTTTTGATTAATTTTGAAATTAAAATTTTGTTATCTAAAAGAATGTAAACTAAAGCTCAGCCAGGGCATTGCAGCCACGGCAAGACATAAGTTTAATTACGTATTGTGATTGTGATGCAACCGATGTCAAAACATTCTCAAACTTCTGCCTAAAATGTGACTTATGACAAAACAGAAAAAAAAGAAATAGTGACAAAAAAATCAAATGTTTTTGGAAAGCAGGCTTGCAATGCGATTGCCATCCCAGAAAAAGGTATCTATTACGTCAGTCTGATTTGAAAATAGCACACAAGAACTAGATTTTCTCGAAATACGATACTATGCGAATTCGGTAGTTATCACTTAAAATTAAACAACATCAAAATGCACTGTGCCCTAAATTTCGTACCAGTTGAGGATTTAAAGTACACTAAATGTCTTATTTCTACAAATTTGTTGATTTTTCAAAAGTGATGTTTATTATATTGCCAATAATCATAACAAATCGCTGACAAAAATTGGCTTAGAGGGAACACTGATTTAGGTCTAATATTACTACTTACTATAGCGACTATTTTGTAGGAAGCATCCACTGCCAATTTAATCCCAAATCGTGTCATCGAAACATTAATCAAGCATTTCAATAACCTCAAGTATGTAAGCCAGATTGCCAATGTTGAAGTAATCTAATGCACCCTCTGTAGATCTTAAGTATGGTACTTGAATCTGTGGTAAGTTGTTCAAGTTTACTGCTTTGCAAGCATCAGATGTTTTCGAACTTTTATCTCTATGTATGTGTAGCTATATATCTATATGTTATTTGCAGATTACAGAAATGTAGAGAAGAAATAGCTTAGAAATAATCAATTAATCATAAAGGGAAAGTTGGCCACTTGGTGAACCATAAGCAGCTGTCGTTTAGCAATTTGCAGAAACCCTTGACCACCGGATATTCTTCAAAAATTATTTGAAAAAATCAAAAATAAACAGAAAAAAAACTTGAACGATAAACAGTCTGGGTTAGTAATATAGAATACATTGTTTTTATAAATTGCAGCGTACGTACTGCTGTATAGTGTATAACGTTCAACAATGTAAATGCATTTCTTTAGGTACGTTTTGAAAAGCTGCAGAGTGCAAACTCATCCGGTATCAAATGGGGATGTTAACCACGAAAAAAATTTAAAAGTATGTTGAGCTGCATGCAAAGCTTGTAATTGTAAAAAATAGGATGAATTAATTGAATTTTTTAATTTGCAAGCGTAGTGTTTGAGAACGTTAAAAACTTGAATTGTATCATACAGGGTGTCTCAATATAAACGTGACCCATTCATTTGCTTATATCTCTGAATTAGTTTTTGTGAAAGCTGATGAAGTAACAATCAAAACCAGCATTAACTCAACAAATCATTACAAAAAATACAACTTTTACAGAGCATGTTCTAAATGTCCGCCTTTACGCTGTAAGCATACTTAGGACCTTCGAGCAAACTTGTCAATAACCCTGACGCATTTTTCTTTTTATATCCCCCTAATCTGATGAGTTATGGCCGTCTTCAGCTCTGCGATTGAATTTAGATTATTTTTGTTAACATTGTCTTTCAAAAAACCCCAAAGATAAAAGTCTGGGGTTTTCAGATCTGGTGAGTGTGGTGACCATTCCGGTACACGTCGTCTGCTGATCAACCGATGCGGAAAGTAATGATCAGCCACTCCATGGTGAGGTTTGCTGTGTGACGAGTTGCCCCATCTCGTTGAAACCATTGCTCTTCACTTTGCAACCCACCAGGAGCACAAAGAGCCCTCCAGAACTTACTGAGCACCACAATGTGACACTCCTTATTGACTGTTACAGTGAGCCCATCATCATTCTCGAATCAAAATGATCCTATGATTCAATGCTTTGAGATCGCCACGCGTACCGTGTACTTGCCAGAGATCAGCGGTCTCCTCAGCACTTTATCTGGCATATGCCATCCCCAGAAGACCGAGTTCTTGCTATTGACGTGACCATAGAGGGAGAAGTGTACTTCGTCACTGAACCAGACGTTATTGAGAAAATCTGGTTCAATTTCAATTTTGTCAAACCACTGGCATATCTCGACACGTTTTTGCATGTCCTTTGACGTGAGAGCTTGTTTGATCTGAATCCAGTATGGCTAGAAAATTGAAAGTCCATCTTTAGGATTCTGTTTACTGATGCACGAGAGAGCCCTACTCTTGCCTACGTTTTCTAATAGTCTTTTCTAAACTTATCCCAACGGAATGTGTCACAGCATTCACGTATTCTGGAGATTTTGCTGTCAATGTTCTGCCGCTGGTGGATGGTTCTCCTCTCTTTGTGAACTTATTTAATGATCCAGATTCTGTAAATTTCTTTACCCGGCGGCTAATTTGAAGTTTTGTGGTGATAGTTGTTAAAATTGAAGCGTCTGCGGCATTTTGCCTGTGCAGGTTTGAGCGATTTTGTCTCCAAATAGACTGTAACGCAAAATGTCTTTTCTTCCATTGACCGTGACATTTTTTTATTGATCTCAAAATGTTATGCTATGATCTATAAACCCTGAAAAACATAAGAGTGATATCATTAATATTGACGGAGATGTTAACTGTTAAGTGGGTCGCGTTTATATTGAGACACCGTGTATAATGTATTTTTGAGCAACGTTTTAATGCATTTTAAACAAGTTCTCCCGGCTTCTCTCCCTAGTCTGACCCACGGCGTTTGGGTGATATTCTTAATCTTAACCTGCCTTCCCCATTAGATACTAACGGCTTGATTGAATCCTTTCTCTTAAGGCATCTCACGACATCCAAGTTAGCAACTTCAAAGTGACAGTAAGCAGCTTAGCATGTTTCCGGTTAATATAACGCTGAATGCACCGCCTCAAAAATTGTAAGTTTTATGAACATGTGATTAGACTTCAAATGTTCAGCCGAAATACTGTAGAAAATACCCAAAAGAACAAAAAAATATCTTTTAATATTATTATCAGCAATTTACCTGTTGAGGTTTGTGCATTATTCAGAATCATTAAGGTCGACCAATTGTTTGCAGCGACACTTCAACTTCTTAATTATCTTTAATAATTAAAACTCTCACACTTTATTTTACCGTCTCAAGGTCTACCAGGTCTTCTCGCGATTCCATCAATTGTCATTTATTTTACTTTCGAGATATACGCGTATTCTCTTAGTCGATTTCCTCAACACGCCCAACCATCTCGAACGATGTCCTCACAAATGTTCTTGATAGCTTACGAGTTATAATTCATTTTTATGACCTAGTGGACTGTTCTACTGTATCTCTCAAAACTACCGCTTTTTATTTAGAATTCCAACGCTTTCGTTTCGGTATTGGAAAAACGAAAAAGTTGCAATGTTGTAGATCTAACGGAACAAGTGGTGCAGAACGGTGCAAAATCCGAATGTGTGGCTGATTCGTCCCAAATTGAAGCTACGCCATTATTTTCCTTGGGTTTGAAAGAGTTTTGCACGCAATCGCAAGGTTTTCCCACTCAAAATATAGATTTGACAACCAAGAAAACTGCCGCTTCCGAAAATTCTTGCATTGTTACATCACAGCAACCAAACAATTCTGATTTAACTGATGGCATTGGATCTTCGAACACCAACAGAACAAGTGCAGCAGCGTCACAAGAGCCTAGTACGTATTTTGTAGATTTTTGCTTCAGTCAGTGCGTCACTCACTTAATTGACCATTGTTACCAGACCAAAAGCTTTTTTTTTTTACTTTCTGAAAATATTAGGAGACCCAAAACAAAAATGCGAAATACATTTATCTGCTTTCTAGCACCGCATGCTTTCAAAAACACGCGTTAACATTTAGAAATGCATGCAACGGTAGTCTAGCTCCAGAAGAAATTTAGTAGCGATGTTCTTTTTATAGTTGAGTGGTTAGACATGCCGTGCTGCTATAGCAACACAGGGGAAACCGAGGTTGGTCTGGGATCAACAAGAAGAAAAAACGGGTGTTTAAAGAGATCGGAGTGGAAGAGTTTGTGTAGTTACTGTTTGATTAATGATCAGTCATGTTGTGCCAATAAAATTGTACGCGTCTCAGGGTTATGGATTGCAATGCCAAACTAATATGAAGTTGATTTGTAGAATCCACTGTGTTTTTCGTTCACTGTCTATTGAATACTTCCAAGATTAAAGCCCTGTCTGCATTAGCTGTACGAGGGTATTCTTAGTTTATTTTAACCAACTTGCAGCTAGTGCGCCTGGGGTACCGAATTTCGTACGCGATTTTACGCTCAGTGAAGACCGGGCCTGATACCTCACGTGTTTAACGGCAGTGCCTAAGCGGCTTTCAACAATCACAGTATGTTGCTAATTCCTCCCTCAAGATTGGTGAATATTAGTTTGTTTTTCAGCCAAGGCCGATTGCCCGGTGTGTGGCATTGAAGTAGACACGTCAAAGATCAACAGCCATCTTGACAGCTGTCTGGCTCGGGAAGAAAAAAAAAATTCGCTTCGTCAAAACACACCGAAACGACTCAAACGGTACGTTTCTGTTACGCAATATCACCAATAATGCACGCTTGAGTTTTCAAACACTAAGGCTTGATCTACACTGAGTGTACGAGTGTGTACTATTTTTAGTTTACTTTGAAGAGAAACTTTGTACGCCCAGCGTATCGCTTAACGTATAGAAACTGTAGTACAGAAATAAACTAAAAATACGCTCATGGTTTTACGCTTAATGTAGACCAGGCCTAGCATACGTGATGAAGAAAAAGTGGGACTCTTTTGATGTTGAAACCAGAAATGTAGAACACAGACGGAAGTCAAGTAAAGATCATATCCGCACTAAGTAGACTGCTACATATATTAATAAAAATTTGGTTCAAAAATTTAGTGCATGAACAATTAGAGTGGTATTCCAGAATAGGGCTGTAACTCGACTAATTTTTTTTCCAGAAAACTTTCAGTATGTGACAGTCTGGTTAGTGCGAATATGGACCAATAAAAATGCGGACGGAAAGAACATACTTTTCCATTAAGAAAAAAAAACGGGTACTGTGTAAATCCACCGTATTTCGTTTATTTTGATATTGCAGAAACAATCCACCTACTGCCAAGCTTGCCTATAACCTGCTCTCATTGAGAGACCTTCGAAAAAAGTTAAAGGAAATTGGCCTTCCCACGAATGGAGACAAGAACGACTTAAAGCGGTGAGCAGAGTATGTTTCAATTTTTCATTACCGGAGGCGACAAGTTACCTTAGAGCAGTGGTTCCCAAATTGTGGTACCTGTACTACTAGCGGTACGGAAGAGTCTTTCAGGTGGTACGCGAGCAGCTTCAGCTTACTTATAAATTTGCGAAGACATGTAACTTTTAATCGGAAATTTCGGCCGAAGTTGTTACCGTACCGATTTTTGGCGAAAATCTTTTTTTTTGTCTTCATCTTAATTTGGGGGCCAAATCACGAAATTCCGGGCGAAAACAAAGCCAGTTTGCGGCGAAGACCTTTTTTGTTTTGGTCTTCACCCAGATATAAATTTCATTTCGTTTTGATTGCGCCGCACTCCGATTACGTCTGGACACGGCTGCAGAAGCGTCCCCGCATGCAATATTTTACAGTTTAAGTACTGGATATAACTTAAGCGGTACACGAACACTCTACAAAAGCTCAAAATGTTACGCGTGTAAAAAAAAGTTTGGGAATCACTGGCTTAGAGCTTGGCGAGTTAGTGATTTTAAGGTTGCTAGCTCCGGTTCCAGTCTCGACCTAACATTGCGTCGTTGTGTTTTAGGGAAAGACAACGCTTATTTTCCCTAGTAGCCAAGCATGACGACAAACTCGCTGACTAAATTTAAAACTCTGTGCAGTATTTACAGCTTAGCATTTAGGCTACTCTCGTAGAAATGCCTATTAATTGTTTTTGGACTTATTTGGCTGGAAAACACTGTTTTATTTAAAAGCTATCAGCGTATATTTGGTTATGCAACTATAATTTGCTTGTATCGTTTTCAATCAGGGTTTTAGCCCGTCCAAAAGTTGCATGCATCGCCAAATTTCTTCTTGAATGCAGGCAGTGCTAAAAAGCAGATAAATATATTTTGCATTTCTGTTTTCAGTCTCCTAATATTTTCAGAAAGTAAAAAAAAATACAGCACGGTAAATTATCATATTTTTATGACAAAGGCGTCACCAAGAGTTTTTGATAAAGTATCAAGCGGAGATGGACAAAAGTGAGCCGCGTGCTGTCAGTAAAGTAATTGATGAGTTAAAGAGGGAGGAAACGTCAAAAAAAGAAATGGAAAAGAAACAGAATTTTGTAGGAAAGCTTTCTCCGACAAAATCGACTGATCTTTCCAAAGTGAATCAAGTAAATGTTTTGTTGCGTGAGAATTTTTAATGAGGGTATGAAATCAACAGAATCAAGTGTCCACTGTTCATTTTTAGAACCATTAAACCACAGCACAAATTAAGTCGTTTCTGTTTACGCGAAACCATTTCAGTAAGTTTTAATCATCCGCGGACGGGACATGATTTTTCGGATTTTTGTGGTTTTCTATCTGTCCTCAAATTACTAGATACAATTTTGAAATAAGCTGGGTATCACAGCAAAAGCAAAGATTATGCAATGCAGCAACGTTCAGTGTTAAGATATTCCTATCTTGAAACAAGTAGTCTTCATTGATTTATTTCTTACCCTTGTTATCATTCGCACTAAGCTTAATCTCTTTGGAAAAACTAATTCCACACTCGCAAAACATATTGTGAAAGGTTCATCTTGTCTATAGGATTACATTCGCCACCATGCAAAGCAATTCAAAGAACTTGAAGAAATGGCTGCGAAATCTCTTCCTACAAAGCGACGAAAACTTAACTCAGGTACGAGTTTTAAGTTCTACATATCTAATATTTTACGTTGCGATTTAAATCATCTAGTTGTGGATATTGGGAAACTAAACGAAGTTTGAAAGCTGTTTTAATAATGGTATTTAATTCAGAAACCCTTTTTCTAACGCATTTAATTAGGGCAACAGACAGCAACGAAAAGATCAACGGTCTTCGTGGCTAGCAGCACCCTAAAGTAATGTTGTTAATTTTCAGCAGAACGAAAGCTATTCGAAGAGCCTACGCCAGTTGCAAAAGCTGCAACGATTGTTGACGAAACAAACAACTGCAATTCAGAAGGTATAGCACCGGACAGTTGCCTTTCACTAGCCACCTCTGACGAAGGCCTGATATTCGACAAATTGGCAGTGTACACAGGTGAGAAAACACTTTAAAGTGTACAGTCATTTTTTATTACTTTAGCTGTTAACATTGTAGTCCTAGCAAAAACTTGAAATACGAATCGTTACGTAGCACAACTGCTTCGCTGAATGCAACGCACCTCCGCTATCGTCATCAGGCGCTTAAATTACGTTTTTGAAACAAAAACAAAGTTTGATAGCAGAATCCTATTTGATAAGAGTACTGAATCGAGTAGTGTAGAAATTTATATATGTGTTATTAAGCTAACCCCTAAAGATCCTGTTAAGGGTAAAAGTAAAACAGACTAGGGTTTACATCTGCGGTGTGCTATTTATTTGTGTGTTATTGGTTTCAGAAAACATAAATGGTGGCAATTCACCA
>CAWYPQ010000388.1:0-50930 GCA_963965965.1 Trididemnum nubilum
GTGCTGAGTGTAGTCATTAGCAAGCTTTAACTAAGTCGTGACATTTGTTTTTCACCTGTAGAATTGTATTGCCCTCTGATCATACTCTTGCTGCATGAAATTATCCCTTGTGATTTTTTGAATTGAGTATTACTGAATATTTTTGTGAATAAAAGCACTGAATTTAGGCTGTACGAATAAGCTTATTTATAATACTTATGTTAATTGCTTAGCGCTGTCAATCTGATTTTGTAGGTGTGTGATTTTTTTCATCTTCAACTGCTTTAAGCAACTGTCTGGATTAGTTTTTACTAATGCATGCTGTATATTTTAAGTTATAAACTATATAGCTAAAGCACTCAACTGTTATTTTAAATGAGCTAAGGAGCAGGCTTCACTCTTTGCTTCCTTAAAAATGATCTTTTTGGTTTGGGCAGCCATTAGGTAACATAACCCACTTCCTTGTTTTGTAGCACAACTGTTCCACCTGGTACACTCGTAGCAATACATTTCCTCAGACCTTAATATTAAATCTGAAATCAGAAATGTTAAGGTAAACAGTCAAAATGTTGTTGTAATTTGTAAAGCTGCTTCAATAGGCAATTCAAGACAATAAAAAAGCCTTACCATATTTAGCATAAGAGCATGTAATGCTGATGATTCGTAAAGAAAAAATTTATTTACACCAGTCCATGATTCACAAAATCAGCAAAAAGGCAACTGAGCATTAAAATAAATGCAATATAGTCAAAGTGATTGACAAGATATACCTAACTGCATAAGATTCATTTCATTGATTATCGTGTCAAAGTTCTCAGCTGTTACAGTACTATTTTTTGGGATTGTGAATTTAAAGCAAAGTTCAACTTGTCAGCTTTTTTGAACAAAGTTTCCCAGTACTTAAGGTAACAAAAAGTGTGTGGATAATCCATTAAACAAAAGTCTGCTCCTGTTTGGTGACAGGGGAATAAATATTAAATATCATATGCAGATCTCAAGTACAGCAACAACACTAAACATTATGCTACCTTACTGCTTTATACTTGGTATCTTAAAGACGTGAGACAAAGCAGTATTTATCAGTTCATTTACCTTTAGAAAGCACACAGCCAAGTCCTTTCAATTCGCTAAAAGTTGTTTTAAAGTATCATCTCTTGTATTGAGTAAGAGTCTACAAAAAGTGTTTCGGAGATCTGGTGCACTTTTCAAGTCCTTTTAGCTGATAGTCTATAAATGGCAATAAGATGAAACTGGTACTATTTTAAAGCTAAATTTGTAATTTTCTTTGTTTCTTTTCAGATCCAATAATATGTAGTGTATCCAACAAAGCTTTAAAAATCATACTTTAAAAGTGTTCTTTCCATTGACAGAACCTAGAAAGGCTCTGTGCATGCTTGAATTTAAAAACAATGGAGTCATGGACAGTTTGACACTTGTTCAATATGCGATTTGCATAAAATTTAGAAGAGGCACCTGAAACGAAGTCCATATTGCAATGGCATGATAAATTCATGAAGAATAGGTGCTTATGCTTCTTAGCTTCAGAAGATGTGATTAAACATGTTTGAACTGCTTTGAAGTGAAACTCTAGTAAATTGTTCAGAGGAGCTCGAAAGAAACTTGAGCTTCCTACAGCTACTGTTTTGCATGCCTTAAAAAGACAATTGTAGATGATGCCTACAAGAGCTACAGTTAATTTGATAGCTGAAGGCCATTGATAAACCAGCTTGTTAAACCTGCTTGGTTGTGACATTGCAATGCAAGAGAAGATGGATAATGATGGGTTTGATGGCTGGATATTTTTAGCAATGAGGTGACTTTTTTTTGTAAAGGGCAAAATTAACTAGCACAACACTCGCAAATGGGGTATCAGTGATAAAAATTCACTTGAAATTCTTCAGCATCAGCAAGATTCCTCTAAGGTGACTGTGTTTTGTGCTATGAGTTGAAGAAAGCTGTCTACAAGCCATTCTTCATTGAAAGAGCACCTGCCAATGGTGAGGCATGCCTCAACAGTTAACATGTTTCAAAACTGGTCAATCGATACCAGTAACTTGAGTGAGAAAAAGTTGGATGACTTCACTTTCGAAAAAATGGGTGCCGCTACACTGGAGTCTCAGGGTTGCACAGTTTCTGAATGCAGCACTGCCAGAGAGATGGATTAGACATTTTATGCAAGATGATTACGTTTTTACGCCGTGGCCACCCAGATCTCACTCACTGCAATTTTTTTTGTAGAGACTTATAAACACTCGTCTATGTGCCTCTCCTTCCAAGAGACAAAATGAGCTGAAATGCTGAGTAAGAAAGCTGTTGCAACCATTGACAACGTAATACTGAAACGCATTTGGCAAGAAACTAGGCTTGCGGCTTGCTTTGTGCTGTGTTATCAATGGTGCTCACATTAAATATTTTTCAACATTCAATGAAAAATTTCGATTGTAATGTAAACTTTCAGAATATCATCAGATATGTTTTTATATCGTTAATAGTTTTGTTGATATTCAATAAAAAATCTGCCCGTGACTTTGAGATCACCTGCAGTATTATTATTATTATTTTGAAATTTGCTTTGAACGTAATAGACCGTTACCTGCTTGTCTCTACGAATTGCAGTGCTTTGAGGAGCAACTTAATAGCTTTATGTAAAGTTTGTTTTTAGCTGCCGCATATTTATTGCTTTTTTTGCATGTTACATAATCCATGTTTATTTTCAAATATTTTACTGCTTCAGTATTTTATGAGTTGTAAATGGAAAAGCTAAAGTTACTAGTTTTTGAATTTTTCCACGAATTATTTTTGTCATATCTTGTTTTGTATGTATTGTAGTCTACAGTCTGGTCAGCTGTTATTCAATCTGTTATTCAATCATTCTAGGGCTGCATGTAATCTCTTTGAAAATCAGCAGATGGCTTAACAGGCTTTCTGGTTGGAGTCTGGACACCACTGATGATATCTGGACAGAAACAAAATCTGATTTAACTTACTTCATGTTTCCTGTTTCTTGGTTATACTGTGCTTGACTGGAGCAACTTAAAGCTCGATTTCAAGCGAGGCTAAAAATTTATTCAAATGGTGGATGTTTGTTACAGACCAAGAACGACAATATACAATAGCGGTAATTTGAAAGTATTTGCCTAAAGCAGGAGGGGGCTTTAAGATGTTAGGGTAGGGTAACCTGGTCTGTTGTACATCTTAAACCTTTTCTTTTTGTGACATTTACTATTTTATGAGTAAATTAAAATATGTGACAAAAAAAAAAAAAAAAAAGAGCAAAGGTAAAATCGAGACTTTTTTACCTAAAGTCATTTTCAATCTCATTCAAATGGAATATTTAATTAACTAAATTGCTGCACTAATTATTGACAGGTGGATTAATTTGTTATTTTTGTTAGCTTATAAGGCTATTTTCAATGATTAGCTGTGGTGAAAGTAGTTGTGTTATCGGAATGCTGTTTTCAAGACTTTCATCTAAGAAAGATCCAGGCTGTTCTGACTCACAATCTTTTACGAGAACGGCGTTCCGGCAACATAGCCTCTGATTATCCTAAATACAAAACACACATTGTTTAGTAATCATAATTGAAAAATATTGCTGGACCTGTTATTTTCTTATACTGCACAATACCGTTATATCCCAATGGTTGTATAGCGTTATTATAAGTTGACGGAATTTATTCATGTTGGCTGGCTCTTTTTCGTCTGATCATCCAGTGCTCAAATCTCGATGGGAGGACGCGTCCTCCCTACATAAGTACTGACTGTATGCTACTCCAGTTTGGTAGTACCCATAATCTACACATCACTCACTAAGACATACTTTAGCAATTGAGCGTACGTATTCAGTCGGCAGTTTTACCAAGTAGATGTATAATGTATTTGTTGAGCTTTAGGCTCATTGCTTGGCGTTTCGCTGCGTATGCTGGCATTAAAAGATGTGTAATCTCGAAGTACTTTTGTATTAGCTATCCATTTAGCAGTGCCGCAACTAGAACGTTGTTCCTAGGGGGACCGAAATTTTTGGGTTGGCCTACTGTGGTCCGAATTCTCTATTGATGTTCAAAAACTAAAAGTCATCTCGCCAAATTGTTCTACTTGTCTACTAGTTTTCTGTCGGTTTCCAAAAAAAAGCCACCATCTTGAATCTGCCCCCAGGGAATGGGGAGTTTTGGGTGGGCATTGTGGGGGGTGGAATTTTTGTTTAGGGGGCGCCGCCCCCTTTTCGTAGCTGCGGCCCTGCCATTTAGACGCAGTGTGGATGGTGTGACTAACTGTTGTTGTATGCATATGCGTTGATTACAAAATTTGTCGTTATCTTGATACCAGGATCAACTACTACTTGAAATGCTTGCCGGACCCGGTGAGGTTTTATTTTGAGGGTGGTTTTTCTTTTCTCATCATGCTCCGTTGAGCTAGTCTTGGGCAGACTCCGCCACCCATTTACCACCTACGCAACCGTGCCTGGCCTCGCACTGGTCAGTACCTCTTCTGGTTCCTTTTTATCAATTATTTGAACAGCTACTCCAGCCCGACCAGCCGTTACATTGACTTAGATCTTGTGTGCATGCATGTGCTTGTAAATGAGTGTGATTGATTAGGCCTACGTTGTGCATACTTCAAGTGGCAAGTGAACCAACCATGCAAATAAAAATAGATTTTTTGTCTGTATAACGTCTGACGTTGTGTCGCTGCTTCCTTCTCCCGACTTCCGTGTTGTTATTGTGTTGCTAGGCATTCGCTAGTGTTGTCGTGGTCAAGAACAAAAAAATTAATAAAACTGTGTCATCTACGTTCACTTAGTGTGAAATCCGAGTACTGTTTGGATCGTGGTGTCTTTTGCCAGAATCTGTTTGTTGCAAACGGCTTACTAACCAACCCTGTTTCCATGGCGTACAATGCAGAAGATTTTCGCGATGAAGTGGAGGCGCGCCTTTAAAGCAGCTCGAGTATCGTTTTTTGTTAGAATTCACAAGAATCGAGCCCATGCCTTCTGTTCTCGGCTAAGTTGGTTAACCAATGGTTTTTCACAGAACACTAGTAACATTGAATTTGAAAGAAATTTTTTATTCAGAAAACATACGAAGGCAAGCATTGCACAAAGCAGAAACAATTCACACATACAATCGCAGCTAATTTTCTTACCTGTGACATTTTTTGATAGCGGAGATTTTTGCTAGAGGTATGCTGCATCACGTAACACAGCGGTGTGTATATACTATGCATACTTTGGCATCACACAGGGCTTCCAATATATCTTCGTGGGTTATACTTGTGGGGTTCCGCACATTCTTGGATGCCGAATTTTCAAGCAATCGCAATTTGTGCATCTCGGTATTGGGCAACAACCCATCTTTTCGAGTTTTTGCGCCCATCCAAGGTGCAACAGTAGAGTAGTGGATTTCCATATTCCACGGATTGGACTTTGATCCTACGCAATCGAGAAAAATAGAAAGATTAATTCAAGTAAAAAAAATGAAACCGATTATGTACAAAAAAAAAACATTTTAAACAGGTTGGTAATAAATAACAATCTTTTCTGGGTGGATAGACATACGTACATTACGATCGACTACAAATTGGTCAACGCAGTGAAACTTACATCTTCTAGTTTTAATGGCTCATTATTTAAACAAACAGCGGCAAGGAGACAAAAGCACAGACTGTAGACACATGAAAACGAAACAGGAGACCGCTAGTTCCACCCAGTGCTTATTTTTGTTTAAAAGCAATCAAAGTGCTGTAATCAATGTACCTACCGTAAAAACCTCTGCCAATTATTTCTTTGCGATAAGATTTCCAAACATCTTCCGAATCCACAAACCCATTGAAATCCTCTTCGATCACACTCTCCACTGAAATGCAATAACCAAAGTATACAAAAAATCATTCCTACGGTATAACAATACGGGGATCCATTTATCCCGTTTGCACTAAAAGATTAAAATCCTTACAAAATCGAACAATAAGAGCGGTCGCTAGATGTCATTGCCAAGATGAAACCCATATTATATTCAATTTAAGATTTTGCAAAGTGATGATTTATTGAAGTATGAAATCGCGAGTCTGTTTGTTGTTACATAACCGACAAAACCTTCAAATCTGTTCGCAATTATTTTGATAAAACTGTTAAATATTCAATCCTTGTTACGATGCAATCCAGCAATAACTCAAATCATCATATTCTACGCTAACAACAAATAAATTGCAAAGATGCATTAAATATCAGGTAGTCAAGATCGAATTTAAATCCTCAAGAAACTAAGTGTTATCTTAATAAAAGATTTAAAATTCAAAAGAAAAAAAATTCTGCTACATCAGTAGCAATAAGGTTCGCTTGCACGTCTCGCAATAACTATGTTGCTCGTATAACTTCAGAATATTTGCTCTTATAACTCGCTATAACTTCAGGAGGTTTGACCTATGACAAGCCAATAAAAAATAAAATGAAACAAAGGTGCATTTTATTTAAAAATATTTACAATACAATATTACTGGCTAAATCAGTAAGTTCTCTCGACAATTAGGGTGGTTGTTTGACTTATGACCGCGAGGTCGTTTCACAACATTCCGGTCGCAATTCTAACCAACCTTATGACTGCCATATAGTGTTTCTGAGCAACAGTCGTTCTGCAATACTTAAAGTTACTTAACTGTTACAAAATACATATATGTAAGTGAAGAGATTTAAAAGCTTTACTGCAAAACAAGAATGCGTAAACGATGGAACAATTCAAGCGCTGTCTAGATTATTCCTGACCGGCAAACACCACCATGACCAGAGTCAATATGAATATGTGAGGAAATTTAACATAAGAGAACACGTAATTACTAATTAGGCATGCTTTTCAACATTTTTTCACCTGGTATTTGGCAAGTGTTTCGCCAATTGCCATCACCAACAACAATCGGAGGATTATCTCCGCAAAGTGAGCAGCTAAATTCGTATTCGCGATTTGTGAGAGCGCAGAAATGGTAAAAACCATTTCGAACGACGGAGCAATATGGCATAATTTTGTCTTCTTCAAATAGGATTTTGAGGCAACTCTCAACAGGAACATGAGTCTGGTAAAATAATTTCAGAGAACATATACAAGGCAAATGATGCACGCAGTTATAGTAATCTAAATACGGGGTTAAATGAATATTTTCAATAATTGCTTTCAAGCGATACCGTCACCTTAGCGAATGCAAAATGCATATGCTACTGCCTAATGGAAATATCACCAACTGCAATATCACATATTGCAATGACAACAAAGAATTTAAATAGCTTTTCCGCGTCCATTTGCTGAAAAGTCGTTGACATTTTCAGAAATAAAGAATTATTTGGTGAAATAAAATATATGTACATACGTGTATGCTGGCGCGCAAGTAAGTCAACCTATGCTCTAGAACTTACTTTGACTGCTCGAAGTAGATGATGACACAAATTGAGCGTCAACATCGTACTGTTATTGAAGTTGTGGAAACCCGTCTCATAATTCTGAAATCTGACGGGCATATCGCAAACTGTGCAGCGCATTAACTGAATGTGGGACCCTTAAAATATATCTTGATTGGCTCATCTAATTAGACTACAATGCATACATTACTATAGTTTTTTGTCAAAAATGGCTGGATAAAAAGTTTTAATAAAAGTGTATTCTTAACTTGGAAGTTTCCAACTTTCAATTACCGTTAGTGTTCAGAACATCACAAAGTTACATCATTTGCCAACCTTAAATTGCTCAATCGCTGCATCAGTAACAGCTATATATTATTTTATATGATTAAGTAAATTATTTCCATCCCCAGTAAAAGCAATTTCTTAGCAAATACACAAACAAAAGGAAAGCCTAAAAAACTATAAATTCTTAACATGCTACTTGGATTATGTACCTCGCAATATTGACCCAACACCGAAAATGGTAACAGGTTTTTTGCATATTACAATTAAGCTTCCATTGCAATAAGGACAACTTTTTTCACTTGGTATAAAACAAGATGGGGCATCATTTTCGGATAAAAGTCGTGGGGGAATTTTGCATGGAATTAATTTCGATGATAGAAAACAGTCCATTTGTTTTGTATCTTGGAGGTTCTTTTCAAGGGTTGATCTGTAAATCAAAAAATCTGTAAATCATTAGCACATATAATATATCATTGGTCGAACAGTATTTAACAGAGACGCTGCTAAAATGGAAGACCTGAAGATTAATTTCCAAAATACTCAATATAAATCCAGTGCTGCTGACAAACGGTCTTAACGTAATATTAAAAAAAAAAAAGATATGCTGCTCAAACACAATAAAGTGGAGATTGGCTCTGCTACTTTGAAGTAAATCAAATAGCACTATAAAAACAAAGTTTTGACCTTATTCGAATAAGGATTTTAGTACAACATAAAAAACGATACAAAATTGCACACATTCTGAAGTGCAATTGAACAGTTTTCAAAAAAACACAATGTGTACCGTTGTCCTAGTTCCAATTGCGATGGACTTTCCTGCATGAGATACCATTTGGCCAAGACTTCATGGATGCAAGATTTCTTTTCTGTTGACGCTGGACACTTGCACGACCAATCACCAGTAACAGAATCAAAGGTCACGCGAACACGCATGAATTTTGCATAATACGAAACGCTTCCAGTAAAAACAGAAAAATACAGCATTCTGTCATTATAACCATATGGAGTAAAGTCAGCTAACGCAACGACAGAAGCAGATGACTTCCAAGCGTTAATCTGTTCCTCAATACAACGCTCTTGGGTGGACTTGGAGATATTTTGCAAAGAATGCAGCTCTTGCAAGGCGTCTTCAGTCAGCCAAATCTCTTTTGCCATGGTTGCACATGTAGCTGCCTTGAGATGAATACATTCAGCAGCAGGATTAACCAAATCTGAATGCATCATCCCATCGCAACACTGTTGGTTCGAGCACATTTGAATTTGCATTTTCTTGTGACTTTGCACATGGATTGGTGCAGCAAGCCCAGCTCCTGAATAGGGTACCATAAAAATTCCATTGGTTCGGTCGATACAAATTCCAGGAAGAGGGCTTACTCCATGCCTCTGATTCTTTTGATCAAGTTCAACTGTAGGCTGAAAATCCTCGTCACTTGAAACAAAATTGTTTGATATGGTGTTGTCTAAAATAAATGGTTAGCTACCAGCACATTTTAATTAACACAAAATACTGGCAATGCAATGATTGTAATAAATCACTTAAAGAAAAAACAGCCTAAACATGAGAGTATGATTTCCAAAACCAATTTCTTGCAAAACCGAAAATTAAGAGTGCAGAGAGATAAAAGCTACGAAACGGAACGAAGAGAACACAATAAAGCACAAAGACATAGTCCTGTTATATCAGCTGACATTTTTATGCTTCAAAAACTACTGCTGCAAGTTAATTAGTATCAGAAATCGTTATCAGTATTACCTTCAAAGCTGCAAAAAAATTTCTACCGGCAAATGTAAATCTAAGATTGTATATATCACTGATTAATGGATTAGACTCTTTTTTTTATATATTTTCAATACACACTACGTTTTGGTTGAAAAATGACTTAATTTGTTGACCGTAATTCCTACAGTAGGCCTACAGAATTTACACATTTATTTATTTTTTTGCTGACTGAAATTCCTACAGTAGGCCTACATAATTTTCACATTTATTTCTTTGTTGACACTAATTCCTACAGTAGACCAACAGAATTTAGACATTTGATGCTGAAAAATAACCAATATAAAAAAAGTTTTGTAAATTCATTAAAGTACTATTGTGGTTGTCACTCGACAACTTATTTCTGATAAAGATTAATTTGCGGCATAATTTTTAAACCATGAAAACGCTAGCAATGTTCGCAGAATTATGTGTTTTTGCACACAAATTATGTCTCTGCCTCTTTATGTTTTGTCTGCACTGTTATGCCCTTATGTTCTTTTATTGTACTTGCTTTATTATGCCGAAGTGTGTAACGAGTTTGCAAGGCCCACCTCTGGCTCTCTGTGTCATTGTTCCTGTGCAACACAGCACCTTTGAAAGAAATGTCACAGTGGTGGCGAGTTGTTGGCAATGGTGTGTTCAATTTGACCAGCTCAAAAATTAAACCTCAAACCTCATGCTCTAGAGACGAATGCATTACTGCTTGACCAACTAGATGGTGTGCCATAGTGTTGTGTAGATATCGTATTTATTTGCAGCTGATAAAAAAAAAAGAAAACATTTGACAAAAAGCAAAAAGCAAGCATAAAAAATAATCGACAATTACCTTTTACTGCTTTTGATTTGCTAGAGGCCTCAAAAGAAATTAAAGCGATCCTTTTACCTGTAAAATATTTTACATTACTTTTTGTAGTGCTGTAATAAGCCATTGGTAACAAGTTTGGGCCATAACACACAACTAACATTGTCACTTTTTGAGTAAAAATAGAAGTGCTACATTAAAAAATATAGCATTCTGTTACGAAAATACTTCACATCAGAATGTTCATTTCTTTGAAGCTTGTCATGACAAATCGTCAGATGAGAGCATAAAAGCAGAATGACTATTGCGCTTTTATGTTCTAAAGATCAAGTGCCACGGTGAATTTGCTGTTTTAGTTTTTACTACTACGTCAAAAAAAGGTAATCAGCAGCAAATGCGTTACCGCTCAACCAACTGGTCGATTAATAATTAAACATAATTAATATAATTCAGTGTATAATATTTACCAGTTAAAGTGACGCTCAAATGGAAAACTTCTACCAAATGTCTTCGTGCAGCAAGGACAGTGAAAATGGAAATATCGCTGTTTTGAAGTGAATTTTCCATTCAAAGAGCAGGAACATGAAAGACTGAAAGCTGAGCACAACATAAAATAGGATGTCAATATCATTACCATATCCAATTACATCAAAAATCAAATCTGAGAACTCATTTAAACAAACGAAAACATTTATATAGAAAACAATCGAACATTGATATGAAAAATCATACTTAAAAAGCACAGTATTCATTGCAGGGACAGTAGTACTTTTTGTACCAAAATATTGCCCAAAAGTTAGGCACGACTTACACATGAATATAAGAAGGGCGTCACACACGATACAAAATTTTTATAAGGTATTTTTCCTCTAATCCATTCTGAACTATCACCTTTCACATGATCTCATTACTTATCTCCTTCCACGCCAGTTCACTTGCCACCCTCATGGAATGTTGATGAACATGTTTTAAAGGAAGCCTGGGGTAGACTATTTGAGGACAGCGACAACAGTGATGACTTTCATGGTTTTGAGTTTTGCGTTATGTGATTGCAATAAATGATCTTAATAAATGTTGTACTGTTTTTTATGTCAAATACAGGAATGCGATTTATACTTGAATAAATCCGATGAATTACAAATATAAAACAATCAAGTACCAGTATTGCTCTAAAATATAAGGCAATGTCATAAATACTTCGGGAGTGACTATTTCAATAGAAAATTTTAAGTTAAAGAGAATGAAACATAAAGCACAATATACATCTTTGCAATTTTTATTTTCTTTTTTAACCTGTTAAGTGAGGAATATACTGCAAAATCAAAATTGCCATTTGCTCTTTTTTGTTTAATTTTTTCACAGTCTTAAAATAACAGTGAAAATCTCACCCCTGACAAAAAACATTCAGCTGTTCTCAATAAGAATGGCCATATCCGAATCTCAGGTAATTCCGAATCAACTCTGAATCACAAATGTCGAATCCAGAATTCCGAATTCTTGTTTCGAATTTTATTTTTATAGACAAATGAATCGAGCCCTATGCTGCAAATCATGATCAACTGCATACACAATTGTATTTAAAAACATACAATATGCATGGCTATCGTCAAGAAACAACCAATAGCCATTGCCGATAAAGCGAGAATGCATGTGCAAAATTTGTGCATGCCGCTTTAACGAGTGTGTGTATCGTTGAGCAATTATTGTGTAAGTGCAGTTTAGCATGTATGCATCACATTGCTTTGCAACCGCATCACAATGCAGTTGAGCGCTTAACTTTGAGTCTAAAATCAATTGCTTAAACTATGCATTGCATTATTTTTTTGTTCTATTTTGAATCAGCAGTATCAAAAAAGATTCCACGTCATTTCAAATTTGGATTCAATTTGAATCAAGATTCGCAAATGGACAATGGTCGACAAGATATACACAATGCTTATGTTTTAGTACTGTAATATCATCTGAATAAAGTGCTTACAATTGTGAACAAAGCGCAGCTTAACTAGAAGGAAACGAACAGCTTCGTAATTAGAACACCACACAAATGCATGAAAGAAATTGGTAGTAACTGCCTTAGTTTTATAGGACCTATTCATATGCTATACACGTTAAGAAAGCAATTGATTAGACATACATTTACATTTTACGCACTGAACAGATTTAGATTACAATTTGGGGTTGCGTGGAATAAGAATTTCAATTAAAATTAGGCTACACTTAAGCAGAATTTAAAAAATTTGGCGACTTGAACCACATTGAAAAGGTAAAAAACTGTTTTAAAAATTATTTGCAAGTAATGAAAAGCCAAAATGATTGTAGCAAATAACTTACCTTTCTTTTCATTGAAAACAAAAAACACAGCACATGCAAAATGTTTTTTGCTGATGTGCTGCTTCACTGCATCTTCAATGCTAACGGATATATCAAATGTCTGACTGCATAATAGACATTGTCGCTTTTCTACAGATCAAGAAATGACATTGTTGCAGTCTGTAATCTTTTCTCCATAATAGAAAGTTAACTTTATCAAATCACCAGAATCAAAATCACTAACAGAATTCATATTCCTGCCACATACTGACATACCAATGCCAGTTACTTTTTCGTTTGAATAGCCTACTTTGACACATGTGTGACTTGCTCTACTCATCAAGTGATTTTGTTATTTGGGGACTCATCATTAAAACGACTATAAAGTTAGAAATGAAGCATGTTGACAAACTTCCATATTCATTGAAAATTTTAATTTGATCCAAAAAGTTAACTTAAAACCATAGGTGGGCAAGTTAATGCAGCACATTAGCTTTGCTAACCACTAGTCTATTAGTAGACTTTATTCCTTTGTTAAAATTAATTTAAACTTTAATTAATGGAAGCTAAGGAAGTTCGTTAACTTGTTAACATTTTGAGTGTAATTTACATTTCTTTTTATTCACTCACTTCTATAACACATAATCCTGTAATGACACTGTCAAGCTGATTGTAAAAAAAATTTATTGCTATGGTGGTCCTTTTGTGTTTTGGATGTTACATTGTTCATATGCACTAACGAAGCTGCAATCGAAAAATCTTTGAAAGTTGGGAACAGCGATAATGAATAGACCTATGGGGCCGCAGCTTATTGTTTTAGAATGCATAATTTTTGTTTTTTTGTAGATGCATGGTTTTTTTAATGGTTTTTTCAACTGCTTTGAGTAACTGTCTGTAGCAATAGTTTTTAGCTAATGCATGCAGTTTATGTTAAGCGTATAAACCACTCAATTATTCTTATGATTAGGCTATTATTGAATTGTTGTTGCTGGTTGTTTCAAGTAATATCTGAAATTAAACCAGTCACGTAATAACAAAGTAGTGGTTTAATGCTTTCTTTGGTTGATTTTTATGTAGTATCTTGCCTTTTAACTGTGCACGTTTTTAGGCACACACCTTTTGTGGCGCTACATACACATATATAGATCTATAAAACTTGTGCTAAGAGCAAGGCAACAACCAGACAACAAGTGTTACAAGAGCAAACTGGTTTAAACCGCTACAATGAATGAACTGTGCAAGAAATTAACAATGAAAACCTTGTTAACAAAACTTAGTTAATGAACAATTGTCATCAAATTAGCGTGCATTTTAGTTAGTTAAGTGTAGTCTGTTAACTTATAATAATTTAGTTTGTGAAGAAAAAAACAAACTTTTTAACAAATTACCAGTAACTACCATAGTTAATGAAAAAGTCAAGATTTGTTAGGCGTTATCTCATCTGGTTATTGACAAATTAATGAATTGGTGCCCACCTAGGCTATGCTTAGAAGTACTGGTACCAGTATGACAACAAATTGAAATGCTGCTCTCCTGCAGTTCCAGATGAAAAAAATCACTTGATTGTGAACTCAACATGCATGAATCATCTAGGCCAGTACACCTACTTGCAGGGCTGGTAATATCAATTAGCAATCGATACTACATTCTTTGCTTTTTTGTTATCGATTATCACAGATGCTTTGCTTTTAATTTTTTCTATCGATTAGTACTTTTTCTATGCTTTTTGCTTACATGCTATCGATATATTATATAGGTCAGAGGTAAAATCTTTAAACTTTACTTTTGCTCTCGTTGAGTCTGCCAAAGCTTACATTGTTTCGTGTCTCTTATGCTATATTGCTCTTTATAATTAACCTAAAAGTGTATTATTTATATCCTTTACAGTATAAGAGTGTAAGATAGGTCGGTGCTTTCAGAAAGTGCTCGATGATGTCTCAGAGCAATTAATAAAATAATAAAATACAGACCATAAAAAGTAAAAGTAATCTAAAACCCCCTACAGCCTGTTTCGTCTTTCGACTCGTCAGGAGGGTATCTGCATGGTAAACAAAAACTTTTAAAACTTTCAAAATCTATAAAACTTTTAAAAACCTTTAAAAACTTATACATTAGGCTGCGATCCTACTCTGCCTGGTGCTGCCTACCGCTAGCTACACACTTGCTACCAGCAGCCTTGCTGCACAGCGAACTGGAAGGCGCGCATCACCAACGACATGCAGCGGCAAAACAGGATCGTCAGGCAAAACGGTTATGCACCAATGCGGACAAATGTACAGGGACGTGCGGTCAGGGGAAGCAGGTGAGGCCATGCCTCACCTGTAGAATTGTGCAAAGGAAAACGAAAATAAAGTATATAATTAAAATAAAATGGTTTCACACAAATGAAAATATTTATCAAAAACTTTATTTATTTTTGTCATATTTACTTTTTTTGTGTATTCACTGCTTTTATGTTATGCCTTTCGCATTAAAACGCCCAAACTATTCGGTGTAATAGTGCTATCATTACGGCGTGCCATTGAGCATCGCTTCAAATATGCGAAGTGAGGCATTGTCAATTGTGCCTCACTTCAGTTAAGCAAATTTTAATGAACGAACTAAAGGTATGCCTTTTTTTCTTAGACAAATCGCGAACAAAGCATAATGCTTTTAAATATGATTTTGCGGCACGCCTCACCTGTGACGTCATAGAACGAGTAAAAGTCGAAGCAGTTTTTTTCTGTGCTCTTTCGTTCATTGCGTAATTGAACAGGTTATTTTTCTAGCGAAATAAAAACAATTTAATACAAGAAAATGAACTAAAATGGAAGAAAATTTAGTCTCAAAGCTGAGAGACTTTCTAAATTAAGTTTTTAATCTAAACTTGAAGTTATGGCTGAAAGAAAACCGATTTAAAAGATTTGCTCGAGACATCATTACGAAAGAACCCCTCAATTCCGAAAGAGTAGAACCGTACTCAAGAGAAGAGTGGTTGCGCTATAAAAATCTTCATTTTTGCTTTCATGTTTTTAGCAAATAATAATGTTGGGACTGAAACCGGGTTTTTGTGACTTAGAGAAATTGCCAAGATGCATGGCTTAGCAAGCACGAAAACTTCAATAATGTCCATATTCAAAGCCAAAGATTAGGCTAGGCTACCTTTATAGATTTTCAAAACTTCAAGAATTGATTTGGCTTTAAGTGAACTGCAAAAATTAAACGAATAATTAATTATCGAAAAATTTGGTCATCGTTTAATGGTTATGAAAACAATTATTTGCAGTGGCGTCGCTAGGGGGGAGGGGGCGGCCCGCCCCGGGTGTCACCATTTTGGGGTGACACCATTTTATAATGTGTTTGTAATGAAGACTTTTTGTTTCAATTTATTGGGTCTCAATCTACATACGCAACGAAAACCCACAGAGTTTTCGGCGAAGACCTTTTTTTTCTTCTTTTTTTGGCCTTCACTTACTTTTGAACCGAAAACCCACTGAATTTTTGGCTAAGACCTTTTTTTTCTTTTTGGTCTTCGCTAACAGAGGGGTGACATCATGAAGGGTGCGTCACACATACAGGGTGACACCACGCACTCCCCGCCCCGGGTGTCACCATCCTTAGCAACGCCTCTGATTATTTGCTTGTCATTTATTGTCTTAAATAATTTTTTGCAAACATGTGTGTAAAAAAAATTGTGCCTCACCAACCAAAAGCCTCACCGCACGTCACTGCAAATGTACACAAACACCGAGAGACTACAGTGAAAAAAGAAATACAAGGCAGTGTGGGCGTTAAAGTCAGGCAGTGTGGGCGTTCCTTTACAGTATGATTAATGATAGTTTTTCCACTCACAAGTTTCATTTAATGATCAATACAGCAAAAATTATGCGTTTTTTGTTTCTGATATCTTTGCTTTCTGTTTCTTTAGTCTTTGCTTTTTGTTTCACAGTAACTACTTTTCTTAATCTCTCATCCTCTACGCTAGTCTAACAATATCATCCTGCAACACTGCCAAAGCTACCTCTGTTTTAAAGCGGGCAAACTGTGCACGTGCACTTGTGCACGCGAGATGCTTCAGTCTTGCACGCGAGACGCTTCAGCTCAGCAAACAGTCTACTCTCTTCAGGTATGCACGTTGGAAGACGTGCACTCCTCTGGTTCACATGTGCACTTGTCTGGTGCACATATGTACATCATAAGTGCACATCATAAGTGCACGTGCATATGTGCACATCAGTGGCGTACGGTAAGCATTTTTTCAGGGTGTGCGCTGACACTTCAGTTTAAGTAAACCAATTATTTTCCAAAAAAATATTGCAAAAAAGTCCTTTTCTGTTCAAACTAATTTCCGATACAAAATTTAATGACAATACAGATACGTCACACAGAAGTGACACCCACTGGCGAAGTTAAAATGCAAATGTAACAGCAAGATGTCGCCTAGCTTGTCGTTAAATTTTAAAAGCGTCAAAGACAAAATAATTAAAAAAAGAAGTAACAAAGTAACAAACACATTATGGGAATGACACATATAGTTCACAGATTAGGAGACATTTAGTTGAGAATTTATACTTGGCTCATTGTACACTACTAGTGGGTTGGAGTTTGTCACCGTTTGTATTCTGTCAACACTTTTGCAGCAAAAATATTGATTAAAAAAATACAACAACTACAAAACAAAAGTGAAATGGTTTTCGCCTCACTTAGTCCACTAAGACGTTCTTGATGTTAACTACACCGAAAGCATGTACTTATTCCTTCAAAGCGGAAAATTTCTTTCAGCAGAAGCTGTGTAACTCGGAATAGTACATATCAATTGCCGAAGCTTGGGCACTTTTGAAAATTCAGGTTGGAGGTTCATAGATTTTATGAAAGTGATTAGCTCATGTGCATGTTTTCTAACAAAATCGTTGGAGCGGTAAAGCACATCAACTTCGTTTTCTAAGCGACTATTATCAAACAGAGGTCCGTGAATTGTTTGTACTTTGTTTAACAAATCTTTTGGAAATTTTGCTTTATATTCACCATATTTGGCAGGTCATTGTAGTTGGAAAACGTCTAGTTTTGAAAGAGACGCATTCCTAATTTTTCACTAAAGCTTCTGCTTGGAAACGGCTTTTTGATTATGCTATCTAAACGATTTTCCGAAGAGATTTTAGAAATAATTTAGAACTATTTTATTGATTTAAATGTTCATTTACATTTAAACCTTACAAACAAAACTATAGCGATTAGCAAAACGGAAAGTTGCTGTCAATTTCATGGTCTTGTTTTTTTTGCACGCATTTATTTTGCGTCACACCTTGTCTCGTGCTCTTTTCCCAGCGCACGAGCCGATCATTTAAAATGCGTGGATTTTTGACGAAAAACGCATCGTCACCGTCCGCTATATATCTCCAAGCCAAAATACACGGCAAGGTACAGCGTGGCTCAGGTGCGCAAAGATTCTTGAACGAATCGAGCGGTTTCGTTATACTCCAGTAGTTTCGTGAAAGAAAAAAAGCATTGGATTGTGTTGCGCTGGCAGAAATGTTTCTAAAATTAAATCGATAGCATAAAAGTTTCAAATAAATAATTTTTAATGATTTTAGTGAGTAGCGCTGGCAGAATTTTCACAGGGCGTGCGCCGCACACTCCGCACCTATGGAGAATACGCCCCTGGTGCACATGTGCACCTGCAAAGGTGCACGTACAAATGTGCACGTGCAAATGTGCACATCATAAGTGCACGTGCAAATGTGCACATCATAAGTGTACGTGCACATGTGCACATCACAAGTGCACGTGCACATGTGCACATCATAAGTGCACATGCACATGTGCACTTTTATGTGCACCTTGAAAGTGCACATGTGCACTTTGGAAGTGCACATGTGCACTTTTTGTGCTCAAAATGTAGTTCTACCTCTGTAGCTAAACCGAACCCAAACTCTACCCCTAACAACATTAATCCTCACACTTTAGAACTCAAAATCTAACCCAAACCCTAAGGATAATTCAAAAAATAAAAAAAAGTAAATGAGCACAAACTCTTTGCTCTCTTGTTCTCTTTATGGGTGTTATGTAACACTAGCCATTTCCTCAAAATTTAGATTTAGTTTAACTGATTGGAAGATTTTCCCTCAAAACAACAGTATACAATCTCGACTATACAAATACAGTCTTCTGGTCTTGAGTATATCATTATCAGATATGGATGAAAAATGGGCAATACATTATTTTGATTTCTTCAATCTCAGGCTACTGCAATTCTACCAGCTACTAAATTGCCACTGATTAAGTGAATAGGTCTATACAACTTAACTGTTGAGAAGCTACTTTTATAACCATTGAATTAAATTAATCTGGAACTTGTCAGCTTGACCAAATCATATAACCAAAGACTTTATCTCGCCCTCCAAAAAAGCATACAAAAAGTCTGTGGTAGTCAGTATGGTTCAAATACAAGTACCCTAGCTCTGACAACTATTCTACAGTAATAACTGAGTGCTACACACTGACACAACACTGTTGTAACATAGCTAGCACCTTTGAGTCATACGTTTACACATTTACAGTAATGAGAAAGGCTAGGCTACTCTTATTTTGTTGTTATGATAAATCAACTCTATCTGTGCAGTGTATCACTCAGTCGACAACACTGTATCAGGCTACCTTTTGAATGCTACAGTAGCCTACTAGTGCTAACAGTAACAGACTAAGTAGGCCTAGTCTTTATTCTGACAATGCCCTGATTTTTTTTTTCTACATATTGCCAAGAACTAGCCTATTTCGCAAACAAATTGTAATTGTAATTGTAATTACGAAAATGATCTGTCCTTCTCGAACAAAGCACTTCCATTACTGCAGCAAAACAGGTGACTACTGTTGTTGGAGATTTTCTTGAAGATAACAATCGCGTTCTGTGATAAAAGAAACAAAGTATTTCTCCTAGCGTGTGACGTCATAGAATTGTCGAGCTGTGATTGGTACAAAAATTGTGGTTCTGGAATATATGGGTACACTTCGTAAATATGCTCCCCGGGGGGTGGTACCCCCAAATTATGTCAAAATATTTATCTCTTAAATATCTACTGATATCAAAGAAAAATGGCACCCTAGGTTAAATCGTTAAAAAATTTGTTTTTGGGGGGTCCATTTGGGGGGGTCCCCGAGGGGGTGGTACCCCCAAATTATGTCAAAATATTTGTCTCTCAAATATCTACTGATAACAAAAAACAACTGGCACCCTAGGTTGAGCCGTTCAAAAATTTGATTATTTGGGGGGGTTCCCGGGGGGGTGGTACCCCCAAACCATGTCTAAATATTTCTCTCTTAATATCTACTGATATCAAAGAAAAATGGCACCCTAGGTTAAATGGTTAAAAAATTTGTTTTTGGGGGGTCCATTTGGGGGGTCCCCGGGGGGGTGGTACCCCAAATTATGTCAAAATATTTGTCTCTCAAATATCTACTGATATCCAAACAAACTGGCACCCTAGCTTGAGCCGTTCAAAAATTTGATTTTTTGGGGCCCCATTTTGGGGGGGTCCCCGGGGGGGTGGTACCCCCAAATCATGTCTAAATATTTCTCTCTTAAATATCTACTGATATCAAAAAAAAATGGCACCCTAGGTTATATGGTTAAAAAAATTTGTTTTTGGGGGGTTCATTTGGGGGGGTCCCCGGGGGAGTGGTACCCCCAAATTATGTCAAAATATTTGTCTCTCAAATATCTACCGATATCAAAAAAAACTGGCACCCTAGCTTGAGCCGTTCAAAAAATTGATTTTTTGGGGAGGTTCCCGGGGGAGTTGCCCCAAAAAAATTTCAGGAGACACAATTGCGTATGTACCTCAACAACTTCACACAAAAATTAGATTTCTATGTTTTGTGGTTTAGGAGAACTCGAGCGTACAAGATTTAGGAAGAAAAAAAAGAAAAAAAGAAAAAAAAAGGAAAAAAAAGAAAAAAAAAGGAAAAAAAAAGGAAAAAAATAAGAAAAAAACCTCATCGCGGCCGAAAGTGGGTTGGTAGGGATGAAAGGATATCTTAAGACATATAACCATGAGAAATATTTTTTGCCATACTTAAGCCGTTTTTGACTTAGACCGCTTTTTACGCCAAACTTTCGGGGCGGTTTTCGGGTCATAAACCCGAAGTCACGTGACCGATTGCCTCGAAATTTGGTACAAACATAAAACTCATTAATCTCAAACTGCTGTCCAAATTTCATGTAGTTAGACCAAACGGTTCTCGAGTTATAAGCAAAAGTCTGAAATCTCGCACTCATCAGTTAGAAAATGGCCGAGTAAAAACAAAGGAACACGCGACGCGAGCGTCGGTCGTTCCAATAACCAGTTATTCAAGTGCATGTTAGGCCAGGGGGCCTAGGGCCCCTCAATTGAAGTTCAACAATTTGTTCAATCAGCATTTTGCTTGGCTAATTTTATTTTTAAGTGTTTTGTGCGTAAAAACTGGCGAGGTGGAGGTGAATTGAAGACCTTAGAGGCAAATGTTGTTAAGTCACTTTTTGCTGTTTTGAGTAAATTGAATTAAAGGTTTTGCAATGTCACAGACGTCAAACGAAACGTTTTTTTCGTAATTTTTTAGCAATATTTTGTGCCTTTGGGGCGTCCAATGGTACATGTCAAGTTTGGTGCAAATCGCGTCACAAATGGCCGAATTATGGCCAAAAAACAATTTGACTTAACAACATTAACCTGTCACAAGAAGGTTTGACTTAACAACATTTACCTGTCACATTTTGGAGGAGAATAATATTTCTGTTGTTACGTAATAAAAAATTAAAATTACAATCAAAAATTAAAAATTTTTACGCGCATATATAAGCACGAAAGTGTTTCGATTCAAAATCAGTTACAACTAGTTGTACCGGTAGTTGTGTAGATTACCAGATAACGAAGCCTACAAGTAAATTATCTCCAGGGCTTCCCTCATGGGCACCACCTTTTCTAGTTTCGGTTGTTAATTGGGTTGCAAGAATTCCGGTGATTGTTGCAAGCTGCTCAATGTAGCACAGCAGTCATTTTAGAGTTGATAAGCCTACTTAGATAGCCTAGTAATTAGAGATAATATTCCCTGAAAATCAGCTGTACTTGGCTGCTACATTTTGTGGGTAGGCTGAGATGACAAATGGTGTAAGTCATGGGGTGGTTCATTTTTTTTTGACTTCTCTTCAAGAAAATTTTGCTTTATCAAACAGCAGGATTAAGTGCCTGTCAATCTTAAGAACTGGTAGCAGTTATTGCTATGCACAGAGATGAACAGCGCTATCTCAAGCTTTTATCTCTCATCAGCAGCCTTCAGAATATCTAAACTGTCTAAACCAAAAAATATTCCCCAGCCAGCTCTCGGCCAAACTGAACAAGCTTTTTCAGTTATTGTTATATTATTTTCTAGTTTGCTTAATATACTCGAAATTTATAAGTGGTAGTAGGCTAATATTCTAGCATTATACAAATATTTTGTGCATAATACTGCATTAACAAAGAACAAACATTAAAAACATAACCATTCTAAACGTTTTTAGCCCTTTCGAGTTGGATTTTGTTTTAGGTTAATATTTATTTTTTTCATCTCTATGTCATGTATATATTTTTTTTCTCTATGTCATGTCGAAGGTATGCTGCCAATTATGATGATGATTTTTTTTCTAGCTTCTTTAATCGTGAGACACTAAAAAAAGATGCTACATAAGTTTGCGTTCAATTGCGATCAAGCTACGAAACCAAAAAAGGACCCTTATTAGCTGCTCAAAAATAGAGTTTAAATCCTGAAGCAAAATCCCAAATGCAGTAATAGCAAATGCCTGGTTGTTTAATACTAATAAGAGCCGCAAGTAACTCATTCTAACTACTTTTGTTAGTATTCAAATCTTTACTACAATAAGCTTTGTCGAGGTGATTTGGGAATTAGGAAACCCATTCTGAATATTTTATCAACCTTGCTTTAGCTAAAATTTGCTGAGCGCGTAAATATTAGATTTTTGTTAATCTCTGCTGTCACCTAGCGACAAAATATTTGTGAGATTGATTGTTTAAGCATGGTTTAAGCATATTGAAGTACACAATATTAATTGTAACATATTACAGTTGCAATACTTAAATTTTTGGGGGAACGCATCCCCCCATTGAGAGTTAGCGTCCCTATAATAATCAAAAGAATTTTTCCACGTTATTCAAAGGGTCGAACAGTATTAAACGAGCACAGAAGTGGAGATATCCAAAGCTAGACGAATCCTAATTGATAGCCTTGGCGTTGACATCAACCTTCTTGACTCAGCCAGTTTAGAGATATTTTACTTCAAACACGACATAGGAGCCTCTTTAATCATAATTTTATTGGCAACCCTGACGTTTATTATATCGGCGACGCCATTTTAGTTTATCCTAAGACAATGCCGCAAATCATTCTATTAATTAAGATAAGCAGCATAAGTCTTTCAACCAATATACATTATAGGTTGATCTTGAAGAGCCTAACGGCGAAACAGCCTGTCGGGGGCATCATTTTAACGATGTTAGAGGTGTTTTTATTATTTTTGCCGTATAGGTTTATGTAGATCATACGTCGTATTTATGGAGGACCTTAATTACGTCGTGTTTGAAGTAAAATATTTCTGGAACAGCTGGGTCAAGAAGGATGGAGACAGCACTAATCTAATCTAATACGATTGACCCAACTTTAGATACCCCCATTGATTTTGCTTCTAGTCCTAGTTTATGTAAAGTAGGTAATCAATATAAAAGACAGCTAAAATAAAATGTTTTCAAGGACCAGAGCAATTAACTAATTGATAGAAACTTGTTCGTGAGGCCGAGAAAATATGTGCGACTCAAGCGTTTTATAGAGTGAGTATGAGGGTGGAGCATCTGTTAAGGCAATTATAGTGATATTTTGGCAAATAATAGGCTTTGAAGCGCCATTTTGATCAATTTTTGCAGATTTTTATCGCCATTTGAAAGATCTAAATTGTTAAAATTCAGAAGTCATTTAAAAGAGTTAAATTTTCAGCCCCTTCAGCACCCCTTACTTACAGGTCAAGTACAGCTATGACCAAGGGTCCGGGTCCCCTCCATTTAAATTTAATAATATGTTCAGTATGCATTTCCCATAGTTGATTTTTTTTTTAAAGTTTGTCGCGTAAAAATTGACGAGGTGGATTGTTATTTAAAGTTGCTCCTGCAATAGATGATTAATTGCATTGCTTCAGCTCATAAAAAGATTAGATAAGAGTCAGAGGTTGACTTTTAGGACAAAATTTTGTCTAAATTACTGTATGCCTCAAATAACGAGAAATTTAGATACTTCTCCAGATTTTTCAGTCTTGTAAACTTCCCAGTCACAAATTACTAATAAACTTTCGCGATTCTTTTCGTGTTTGAAGTCGTCTTTTAAAGTGACGCTAAAAACACTTTTTAACCAATCAGCAGTAATCGAATGGATAGAGCGTCTGCTACTCAAACAGTAGACTCGAGTTCGTTTCTCGGCGGGGTCCAACCAAAGACTATATAAGTTATAAAAACTGGTACGTAATCACAACTTCTCTGATTGACGTTCAGCAATAAAAAGGAAGAGTGTGAAGCCTCCACCGCGTGTAATAAATAGGTGGGCAGGTGGCAACTTGATTCGGAAACCGAAAGGCTCCTTCGCTGTCTTTCAGCCAAGCCAATTTGGCGAATAAACTGTAATTGCAATTTCAAAAACTAATCTCAAAAGTAACTTAACCAAGGGATTTTATCTTTATAGCTTTGCTCAGCTGTGAACAACTAGGCTATACGCTTTCTGAGATAAAGTCAGAAAATAGATCGTATATTATCGGGATATTTTGCGATAAGCTGGAGCAAAGTGTCCCCTGTTGATATAGAGGTCAACAAGAATTTCCGAACTAAGTAGATCCACCTTCATTCAGCAAACAAATGTTTGGTCGACACGAAATTCGTGTTTCTTGTTGAAATACACTACATTAAATACAAGTAGCATTAAAATAAAAAGCACACGAAAAAGTCGATGTATAGCTTAATATATAGCTTGACACTAATAGTTCTCCAAGTTTTAATATGTGATCTCTAATCTACAACAATTTCCATTTCATATAGCGCAAGCCCAGGCGTTTGATATAAAAATTCAGAACTTATTGATGTCATACTGTAAATTAATTAAAAATTGGATGAGAATTAGAAGAAGAGCTTGGAAAATAAGTCACCATGGTTTTTCAAGGTTGAGTTTTTTCATTTTTTATGAAAGCTGGCAATCATGGAATCGTGATGTTCTGCTAATCAAGTTTTGTGCATACCTAAAAAATAAAACTTTTTATAGTTAAACTCCAAAAAATAAGTATGGAAAGATACCGGTAAAAAAAAAAAAAAGTAAAAATATACAAGCTGAAGTTGTACCGCTGGAAACCGCAAGTCTTTATCATGTAGACATGCTAACGATACAATGCGAGGCCATATACAGGGTGTCCCAAAATAAATGAAAACCATAACCTTGCTAATAAATATCTTGATTTATTGAAACCCTATTTTTGCTATTTTTCAGATTCCATAGGAGTTACAAATAACAATTTTTAGTTAAAATCCCCTAGGCTTGGAAATCAGAAAAAAAATTTTTTGCGCTAAGGCTTAAGTAGAGACTAGATCTAATAAAACTGTTCAAACATGTTTCCGCAGAAAGTTTAATTTCGACGCTTGTCCTGGAAAATACCAAATAGTCTTGTGGTATCGTAACTTTACAACCTACAGAACTGTTAACACTAAAAGCCCGGACCGGTCATTTTTTATAGTTGGTGAGGTTGTAAGCTGACGCACGTGCCTGGTTTACAAGCATGAAACAACTAATGGGCACTGGCTATTACAACAGCCTCATGTGCTTATAGATACTGTAGCGCTGGTAAGTACAACGTTATCAAAAACCAAACTTTGCTTTGCCAAAGGCCGTGATTCAAGAGGTAAGCTGCAATGGCTCCCCCTCCCCTCCTCTTTCACAATCCACTGTGAAGCTTTGTTTATTCTTGAAAGTACAAAAAAAACTGTGAAAACTTAAACTTCGTTTAACGGCCGGAATTTCTTTAGGGCTTGTTTATTGTATTCTTGTTATAGCATTCTGTGCAACGTAGTGCCTAACAGTTTTCAATTCTTACGTATGTACTTTTAATTTTGCCGATTTTTTTACACCAAATATAACTACCGAAGATTTTAGCTATTGGGGCCAAAATTGAAATTTTTTCATTGAAAAATTCGCACTAATGTTTTAACAGAGCCATAAATTTCATTTAATGCATTGATTGACGTCGTGATATTTTTTCTACCCACATTACTTTATATGATCTTGATCTGACAGTTAGTTAGTTAAAAATTGAGACCGTTTATTACGAGTGTGACATTTCCAAAGCAAAAAATTCCATAATTTCGGCATTTATTCGATTGCGTATTTGCTAAAAAATTAACTTGCAATATTATCGGCAATTTTTAAATTCCTATTGAACATCTATTAGTTGATGAATTATGACGAAACACAGCGAAAATGAAAACTTTTACTACATGCATTTTTATTGTGATAAACGAAAATAAGGCAAGAAATGAATATTTTTATTTCACCGTCAAATAACCCTTTATTGGCAAAGGCACAAATATCGATTTCAACTCAGTTTGGTTAAAAAAAATGATAATCAAAATTTCAAAACATTAATTTCGTTTTGTTGCCAAACGTTGTTTTTCATATATTCACAGCATTTTATCAAAAAAATAGTGTTTTCGCGTTTTGGACATAAGTTGTAAGTAAGGGAAACGGGGGCGTGAAGGGGCTGGGCAACTCAATTCTTCAACTGGCTTTCAAAATTTAGCGCATTATTTTTTCAGATGGCTCTAAAAGATATCAAACTTGATTCGAATGGTGTTCAAATAGCAATTTTTGTTCTCAAATAGAGCATAAAAATTGCCCGGCAGCTTTTGGCTCCACTTCCAGACCCCGTCTGTGATGTGCATAAGTTAAACCGGTTTGTTTGGCACGGCGCCCAATTGCGACATTTTTAGGAATAAATTGACTTTTGGGTTCAAGCTCCCCTCAACCGCTTGAACAAAATCCTTGTTGCGCACCTGTAGTGAACACTAGAAATTGTATATTCATTCTTTTCACAAAACTAAAAATATGATTTCCGAATACAAGATCGTTAAGAATAGTGGCATCGCAAGAGGGGCGGGGTTGGTGGTCCGCCCCGAGTGTCACCATTTTGTTTCTTTTTTGTTTTCTTTTGAGACCGAAAACCCACTGATTGGTAGACAAAGACCTTTGTCTTTTTGTCATCACATACTTTTGGACCGAAAGCCAACTCGTATTGCAGCAAAGACTTTTTTTTTGGTCTTCACCTATTTTTCGGCCGATAAAGAGTGCCACCACGGAATCCCGCCCCGGGTGCCACCACACCATTGTTAGCTACGCCTCTGGTTAAGAAGTTTCTATTCCTTTAAAAAAAGAAGGCTTTATTTCACCGGAAATTTTTATCTACTTTTTTATTAATTCTGACTCAAATCTAATCCAAAATCATATGCTTGGTCTAAAACTATTCCCAAATCGAACTCAAACCCTAACCTAAACCCTAATCTTAACCCCTAAATAACAAAATGAAAAAATGCACAGAGCTGGACAGCGCTGTTTCGAGCTTTTAGCTCTCATCGAAACGTCAAACTTGTCGAAAAATGAAAAAAGCGCGGATGAATATTTCTCAGTTTCGTTTTATTCTCTTTAACTTGAAAATTTTCGGTGAAACAGTCACTACCTTAAAGTATTATTCAAATATCGTCAAGAATCATGTAAAATGGTTGGCGTGCGAGCTTCCGTGTAATCTATATGCCAAAAAAGAACAATATTTACATGAGACGCTGGCAAATAGAGCCCAATAAAGAGTACTTAAGGTTGGTGTGATTGTAAACTGACGAACGTGCCTGGTTTACAGGCACAAAACTACTAAGGCGCACAAACATGCATTTTTATTGTGATAAACGAAAATAAGGCAAGAAATGAATATTTTTATTTCACCGTCAGATAACCCTTTATTGGCAAAGGCACAAATATCGATTTCAACTCAGTTTGGTTAAAAAAAATGATAATCAAAATTTCAAAACATTAATTTCGTTTTGTTGCCAAACGTTGTTTCTCATATATTCACAGCATTTTATCAAAAAAATAGTGTTTTCGCGTTTTAGACATGGTCTATGAGTAAGGGAAACGGGGGCGTGAAGGGGCTGGGCAACTCAATTCTTCAACTGGCTTTCAAAATTTAGCGCATTATTTTTTCAAATGGCTCTAAACGATACCAAACTTGATTCCAATGGTGTTCAAATAGCAATTTTTGTTCTCAAATAGAGCATAAAAATTGCCCGGCAGCTTGGGGCTCCACTTCCAGACCCTGTCTATGATGCGCATGAGTTAACAATCCCTTTGTTTAGCACGGCGCCCAAGAGTGAGACATTTTTAGGAATAACTTGATCTTTGGATTCAAGCTCCCCCAACGGCCTGAACAAAATACTAGCTGCGCACCGGCAGTGAATACTAGAAATTGTTATATTTATTCTTTTCACGAAACCAAAATGATGATTCGATGATGAAACCAAAATGATGAAGCCATCTTTTTTTTACAAGCAAGCCACTGTGAAGCTTTTTGTGATGGTTTTTAGTTCAAATGAGGACGGAAAAAGAATCTTCACCACAAATCAGTGGAGATATGGTTTCACTTCATAATATCAAAATGGTGACACCCGGGGCGCCCCCCCCCCTTCCCCCCTTAGTGACACCACTACTGTACCACTGGTACGCATATAATAACTGTACCACTGATAAGTACAAGGTTATCAAAAACCAAACTTTGCTTTGCCAAAGGCCGTGATTCAAGAGGTAAGCTGCAACGCCTCCCCCTCCCCTCCTCTTTCACAATCCACTGTAAAGCTTTTTTTACTCTTGAAAGTACAAAAAAAACTGTGAAAACTTAAACTGTGTTTAACGGCCGGAATTTTTTTAGGGCTTGTTATTGTATTCTAGTTTCAGCATTCTGTGTGACGTACTGCTTTACAGTTTTCAATTCTTACGTATGTACTTTTAATTTTGCTGATTTTTTACACCAAATAGCTACCGAAGATTTTAGCTATTGGGGCCAAAATTGAAATTTTTTCATTGAAAAATTCGCACTAATGTTTTAACAAAACCATAGTTTCATTTAATGCATTGATCGAAGGCGTAAAAGTTTTCCTACCCACATTACTTTATATAATCTTGATCTGACAGTCAGTTAGTTAAAAATTGAGACCGTTTATTACGAGTGTGACATTTCCAAAGCAAAAAATTCCATAATTTCGGCATTTATTCGATTGCGTATTTGCTAAAAAATTAACTTGCAATATTATCGGCAATTTTTAAATTCCTATTGAACATCTATTAGTTGATGAATTATGACGAAACACAGCGAAAATGAAAACTTTTACTACATGCATTTTTATTGTGATAAACGAAAATAAGGCAAGAAATGAATATTTTCATTTCACCGTCAGATAACCCTTTATTGGCAAAGACACAAATATCGATTTCAACTCAGTTTGGTTAAAAAAATGATAATCAAAATTTCAAAACATTAATTTCGTTTTGTTGCCAAACGTTGTTTCTCATATATTCGCAGCATTTTATCAAAAAAATAGTGTTTTCGCGTTTTGGTCATGGCCTGTAAGTAAGGGAAACGGGGGCGTGAAGGGGCTGGGCAACTCAATTCTTCAACTGGCTTTCAAAATTTAGCGCATTATTTTTTCAGATGGCTCTAAAAGATATCAAACTTGATTCGAATGGTGTTCAAATAGCAATTTTTGTTCTCAAATAGAGCATAAAAATTGCCCGGCAGCTTTTGGCTCCACTTCCAGACCCCGTCTGTGATGTGCATGACTTAAACCCCTATACTTAGCACGGCGCCCAAGTGCGACATTTTTAGGAATAACTTGATCTTTGGGTTCAAGCTCCCCCAAACGCCTGAAAAAAATACTAGTTGCGCACCTGCAGTACACACTAGAAATTAGATATTCATTCTTTTCACGAAACTAAAAATATGATTCCCGAATACAAATTCGTTACGAAGTTTCTATTCATTTAAAATATTGTTCAAAAATTGTCAAGAATCAAGTAAAATTGTTGGCTTGCGAGCTTCCGTGAAATCTAAAGTTGGTGAGGTTGTAAACTGACGCACGTGCCTGGTTTACAAGCATGAAACAATTAACTAAGGGGCACAGGCCATTACAACAGCCTTATTTGCTTATAGATACTGTACCACTGCTAGGCATACGCGTATAAATACTGTACCACCGGTACGTATATAGGTACTGTACCACAATGGCGTTGCTAGGGATGGTGGCACCGGGGCGGAATTTCGTGGTGTCACCCCTTTACGGTCCAAAAACAAGTGACGACAAAAAAAAAGTCATTGCCGTCAAAGTAATGGGTTTTTTCAGCCCAGAAATATGTGAATTCCAAAACCAAAAAAAGTCTTTGCCGCTAAAGTGGTTGGTTTTCAGTTCAAATGAGGACGGAAAAAGAATCTTCACCACAAATCAGTGGAGATATGGTTTCACTTCATAATATGGTGTCACCCCAAAATGGTGACACCCGGGGCGCCCCCCCCCTTCCCCCCCTTTGCGACACCTCTGCTGTACCACTGGTACGTATATAATAACTGTACCACTGATAAGTACAAGGTTATCAAAAACCAAACTTTGCTTTGCTGAAGGCCGTGATTCAAGAGGTAAGCTGCAACGCCTCCCCCTCCCCTGCTTTTTACAAGCCACTGTGAAGCTTTTTTTACTCTTGAAAGTACAAAAAAACTGTGAAAACTTAAACTGTGTTCAACCGCCGGAATTTTTTTAGGGCTTGTTATTGTATTCTTGTTATAGCATTCTGTGTGACGTACTGCTTTACAGTTTTCAATTCTTACGTATGTACTTTTAATTTTGCTGATTTTTTACACCAAATAGCTACCGAAGATTTTAGCTATTGGGGCCAAAATTGAAATTTTTTCATTGAAAAATTCGCACTAATGTTTTCACAAAACCACAGTTTCATTTAATGCATTGATCGAAGGCGCGAAATTTTTCCTAACCACATTACTTTATATAATCTAGATCTGACAGTCAGTTAGTTAAAAATTGAGACCGTTTATTACAAGTGTGACATTTCCAAAGCAAAAAATTCCATAATTTCGGCATTTATTCGATTGCGTATTTGCTAAAAAATTAACTTGCAATATTATCGGCAATTTTTAAATTCCTATTGAACATCTATTAGTTGATGAATTATGACGAAACACAGCGAAAATGAAAACTTTTACTACATGCATTTTTATTGTGATAAACGAAAATAAGGCAAGAAATGAATATTTTTATTTCACCGTCAGATAACCCTTTATTGGCAAAGGCACAAATATCGATTTCAACTCAGTTTGGTTGAAAAAAATGATAATCAAGATTTCAAAACATTAATTTCGTTTTGTTGTCAAACGTTGTTTCTCATTATATCAGTGCATTTTACCAAAAAATATTACCATACTTGGATAAAAAATTTTGAAATTGCGTTTTCTCTCGTTTTTTACTTGTTCTGGAAGTAAGGGAAACGGGGGCGTGAAGGGGCTGGGCAACTCAATTCTTCAACTGGCTTTCAAAATTTAGCGCATTATTTTTTCAGATGGCTCTAAACGATACCAAACTTGATTCGAATGGTGTTCAAATAGCAATTTTTGTTCTCAAATAGAGCATAAAAATTGCCCGGCAGCTTTTGGCTCCACTTCCAGACCCCGTCTGTGATGTGCATGACTTAAACCCCTTTACTTAGCACGGCGCCCAAGTGCGACATTTTTAGGAATAACTTGATCTTTGGGTTTAAGCTCCCCCAACCGCCTGAACAAAATACTAGCTGCGCACCGGCAGTACACACTAGAAATTAGATATTCATTCTTTTCACGAAACTAAAAATATGATTCCCGAATACAAATTCGTTACGAAGTTTTTATTCATTTAAAATATTGTTCAAAAATTGTCAAGAATCAAGTAAAATTGTTGGCTTGCGAGCTTCCGTGAAATCTAAAGTTGGTGAGGTTGTAAACTGACGCACGTGCCTGGTTTACAAGCATGAAACAATTAACTAAGGGGCACAGGCCATTACAACAGCCTTATTTGCTTATAGATACTGTACCACTGCTAGGCATACGCGTATAAATACTGTACCACCGGTACGTATATAGGTACTGTACCACAATGGCGTTGCTAGGGATGGTGGCACCGGGGCGGAATTTCGTGGTGTCACCCCTTTACGGTCCAAAAACAAGTGACGACAAAAAAAAAGTCATTGCCGTCAAAGTAATGGGTTTTTTCAGCCCAGAAATATGTGAATTCCAAAACCAAAAAAAGTCTTTGCCGCTAAAGTGGTTGGTTTTCAGTTCAAATGAGGACGGAAAAAGAATCTTCACCACAAATCAGTGGAGATATGGTTTCACTTCATAATATGGTGTCACCCCAAAATGGTGACACCCGGGGCGCCCCCCCCCCCTTCCCCCCCTTTGCGACACCTCTGCTGTACCACTGGTACGTATATAATAACTGTACCACTGATAAGTACAAGGTTATCAAAAACCAAACTTTGCTTTGCCAAAGGCCGTGATTCAAGAGGTAAGCTGCAACGCCTCCCCCTCCCCTGCTTTTTACAAGCCACTGTGAAGCTTTTTTTACTCTTGAAAGTACAAAAAAACTGTGAAAACTTAAACTGTGTTCAACCGCCGGAATTTTTTTAGGGCTTGTTTATTGTATTCTTGTTATAGCATTCTGTGTGACGTACTGCTTTACAGTTTTCAATTCTTACGTATGTACTTTTAATTTTGCTGATTTTTTACACCAAATAGCTACCGAAGATTTTAGCTATTGGGGCCAAAATTGAAATTTTTTCATTGAAAAATTCGCACTAATGTTTTCACAAAACCACAGTTTCATTTAATGCATTGATCGAAGGCGTAAAAGTTTTCCTACCCACATTAATTTATATAATCTAGATCTGACAGTCAGTTAGTTAAAAATTGAGACCGTTTATTACGAGTGTGACATTTCCAAAGCAAAAAATTCCATAATTTCGGCATTTATTCGATTGCGTATTTGCTAAAAAATTAACTTGCAATATTATCGGCAATTTTTAAATTCCTATTGAACATCTATTAGTTGATGAATTATGACGAAACACAGCGAAAATGAAAACTTTTACTACATGCATTTTTATTGTGATAAACGAAAATAAGGCAAGAAATGAATATTTTTATTTCACCGTCAGATAACCCTTTATTGGCAAAGACACAAATATCGATTTCAACTCAGTTTGGTTAAAGAAATGATAATCAAGATTTCAAAACATTAATTTCGTTTTGTTGCCAAACGTTGTTTCTCATATATTCACAGCATTTTATCAAAAAAATAGTGTTTTCGCGTTTTGGACATGGCCTATAAGTAAGGGAAACGGGGGCGTGAAGGGGCTGGGCAACTCAATTCTTCAACTGGCTTTCAAAATTTAGCGCATTATTTTTTCAGATGGCTCTAAAAGATACCAAATATGATTCGAATGGTGTTCAAATAGCAAATTTTCTTATAAAAAAAAACAAAACATAATTGCCCGGCAGGTTGGGGCTCTACTGCCAGGCCCCGTCTGTGATGCGCATGAGTTAAACCCCTATGTTTAGCACGGCGCCCAATTGCGACATTTTTAGGAATAACTTGATTTTTAGGTGCACAGAGCTGGACAGCGCTGTTTCGAGCTTTTAGCTCTCATGGGCAGCCCTCAGCTTTTCTAACAAAGTTATTCCCCAGCTGGACAAGACTCTTGGCCGAACTGGACAAACCTTAAGGGTCGAGCTGGGGAATAACTTTGTTAGAGAAGCTGAGAGCTGCCGATGAGAGCTAAAAGCTCGAAACAGCGCTGTCCAGCTCTGTGCATCTTATGACTAGAGCTGCTTTGTAGCTGCAGGGTTGGTGGTTGATCTAGCCACCTAACTGCCAGTGGAAGTCGTTGCGATTTCCCAGGTGTCGACCACGAAGGACGTCAAACTTGTCGGTTAATCTTTGGGTTTAAGCTCCCCCAACCGCCTGAACAAAATTCTAGTTGCGCACCGGCAGTGAACACTAGAAATTGTAGTATTCATTCTTTTTATGAAACTTGAAAAATGATTCCCGAATACCAATTCGTTAAGAAGTTTCTATTCATTTAAAATATTGTTTATAATTTGTCAAAAATCATATAAAATGGTTGGCGTGCGAGCTTCCGTGTAATCTATACGCCGAAAAAGAACAATATTTACATGAAACGCTGGCAAATAGAGCCCAATAAAAGAGTACTTTAGGTTGTTGTGATGTTAAACTGACGCACGTGCCTGGTTTACAAGCATGAACCAACGAGGGAGTGCAAGCTATTACAACAGCTTCATTTGCTTATAGGTTCTTTACCACGGGTAAGGTCAAGGTGAATAATAATTTTTGGCATTGGGCAGAAAATACTTGAAAAATATTCGGTCTAAGCTATATAGAGCTGGTTGAAATGCTACTGTGTTACACAAGTCATTTAAGGTCACTATTTCTCCTTGTCTTTGTTGTTTTTTTGTTCCAATATCGTGGCCATAAGTTTTGTGTGGTCTTGTGTTTGCGCTTGGTCGTGGATCAAATGTATGGAAGCGATTTAGAACAATTTGGCTCGCTTTGATAATGTTTTTGAGTTCAATTTTGCCAAAAAAAAGATTTTCAGCTTGTTGCAAGCTAAATTATCGCGAGTGAGGCAGCACCATAAGCAGAGGTGTAAAGTAACAAAAGTAGCTCTACTTAAGTAGCCTACGCAAGTAGATTTTGTCGGTAACGAGCACTTTTTAAGTAATTATATTTTTCGATATTTTCTACTTTCACTTGAGTAACATTAACGTAACATAACGCTACTTACGTACATTTTATATTAAAAGTAGCTTGTAGGCTTAGTAAAGCATACTTAATTTTTTTTTTTTTTTTTTTGGCAACGTCGGGCAAAATATTCGAACCGTGGTGAAAATTCTGAATGAGCGCGAGCTCGACTAGTACAGACAGGTCCAAGTCCGCGCTTCTTCACCTTAAGGTATTGTTGGAAAAGAGACGAGATTTGCGTACGGCACTAGCGATTACTGCGCCACGAGAATATTAGTTTAGTTACTGACCACTGTGTAACACTTTAAACTGACCATAAGGGTGGCTGTGATGCTCGGTGCTAGTGACGTGATATTTAATTGCGAGGTTCAAAGTTTTTTAGTTTTTAGGCTAGGCTATAGATACCAGTAGCCAATAGTCAAGGCCTGCATGCTTGGTAAATTATTTTACTCGGCTAACAATTGCAAAAATGCGCAAGTTAGTGTAGATATTGTAGTCAGTGGTCATGTTGCCTAAGTATATCCCACAAAACCTTAGTTCCTAGTAGTAAGGAACATAGGCTGCTGGTGCAGTTACTGTAGTCTGAAGCATATCGGTTGGGTAAACACCATGAAAGCTGTAACATTTTGATATTAACAGAATGGCTATTGCTCAAGTCATTTTGATGTTTCACTGTTTTTTGTGTATACTGAATAAATTGCACAGGTTTCATACATGACGACATCACAACTCATCACAATAGTCTAGCGAGGAAAGGACACAGCTTGGTAATTAATATTAGTAGCCAACTAATCATGTTGCGTTACTACTATTAAGTGTTATAATTGAAATACTTTACCACATTCATGCTTTTGGTACGATTAACAATGGAGCCGTTTATAGTACTGAACTACCGATATACGTCCGCATTCAAAAATTGCTAACTTTTGGGCAGTTATAGTGGTTTGGGCTTTCATTTTAAAGCGCGATATCGCATATTTATACGTGGTATTTAGCAACATTCATAGACCAGGATGCAGAAAATACAAGGGTCTTGTGAAAGAAAACTTTCTACTTGGCTACTTGAGTAGCTTAAAAATCTGTTTACTTTATACTTTTACTTGCTTAGTTAAATGGTTTAGTACTTTCTACTCTACTTGCACTACATTTGATCGTCAGTAACAACACTTTTACTTGACTATTGTTTCTGACTACTTTGTACACCTCTGACCAAAAGCATAACGTAGGTATTGGCTGAAAAAACTAAAGTTATCGAAAAGATTTTTCTCTGGTTTTTACGCTCTAGCAGAAATTTGCAAATTAAAACAAATCTTTCACCATACTTTTGCTGTTTTCGCCGAAGCGTGTATCTAGTTGGAAGGGCCCATCTCCGCCTCATTGCGCCTGCGCAAACGTAAGTTCTTTGGAAGAAACGCAGCAGCGGTGGCAAGCTGTTGCCAATATTGTTTCCGGTTTAAGCGGCTCAAGATTTGAATCCAGCGCTCCAGAGACGAATGCAATACCGCTCGACCTTCTGGACAGCGCTGAAATTTGCAATAGATTATAATTATTGCAAACTATAAGTGAATTATGATAAAACATTTTATATATGTTAGTAAATTATTGTCAAAGATGCACCTTACTTTGATTATAACTTACATGTAAAGTGATTCATGTGTAATTCATATACAGTTTATAATAATAATAATCTTATTCCAAACTTTTGCAAGTGCTATGTGTATGAAGAACAGAGCTTTCTCCATTTAATTTGCATAGCCCCTTTTCCCATCAAAAACTTTCTTAAATGCATTGTTCTAGTGTTCAAATGGAATTGAAAAATTTACCTATTTGAAAAAGATAATAATTTATTGAAAAAATCTGCAGTAATAAGCTGAGTAAACTAGGCTAAAACATACCTGTTTTGGATTGTTCCTGGGCAGCGCAGCTGTTTCATATTAACATCGCCACAAACAAACTTGATGTAGTAAGATTACTTGACTCTTCCACAACACTTGAATTTGCGATCAAAATTCTTTTGAATAATTAACAGTACTGCTGCATGTTGCGGTAACAAACAATACAATTTTAAACCACTAAAGCAGAGTCGATGCTAGCCTGTGGAATCATTAAATATGTACTTGTCTTTGTCAATAAAGTTTCTTGCATTATAGTCTGCACTGCATTGCTATTTCACATTTCAAAAGATTTTAAAACGATTTTGAATGAACCAATACATCATCCAAGGTTGTTTCAAATAAAACAAAAAGGTCGTAAACCATTCAAATAGCTCAAAACAAAAAGTTCATAAAACAAACCTCACTCACTCAAGCTATTAATAATAAAACAAAAATCAATTATGATCGATTTTGTAGCTCTTTGTAACTTGTCAATACTTGACTTTAAACATTTATGTCAAAAATTTTCATTTCCGTTTTCTCTCAAAAGATATAGAAATTTCTCGAAATTGTAATTTCCAAGTTTGAACCTAGCCTTTCGATATCTTTCTATTTTCAAGATATGCTGCAGGCTGACAGTCAGTGTTTTACCTCCAAAAGTTTTAATTGAAATCCAAAAAATGTATATTGTTAATTCCCAATTAGTGTAATTGTGTCAGCGTTGCTGCCAAACAAAGTAAAAAATTATAATATTGTAAAACAGCAACTTTTGGAGTCAACACTTTCTAAATTTTAAACAACTATAATTCAGTTTCTTTGGAAGAACTGGCCTGGCACGACTGCAACATACCAAACGCAGACTTGACTGCAGATATCGCGTCTCGAACACAGCATACAGCTTTCCTTTATACTGAAGGCTGCAAAAAATTATCTTTGCAGCGCGTGTGGTTACTTATTCCAGGATCTCAATTATTTTCTTCTGAGTGTTCATCTTTTGAGTCTCTTAAAAAAACGTCTTTGGCTCTTCCTTTTTGTCTCTGATTTCTGATCCAGATTTTAGGCTGTGACCAGCAGGCTGGTGTGTCTCACCGGAGTTTCTCTGCGCACCAATTTTTTGGATAGTAAAGAAGCAGTGGCGCAACTATAGATTCGAGCCAGGTGATAGGAGCTTAGACTAAAGAACCTACTTACTATCGTTACCTGCGTATGTGACAATATACGCATTGTGACGCCAAAAAAATCTGAGCATGTAGTGGCAGGAGCAGGCACGCAAGCAGTATTTTTCCAAGAAGGGGTTTGAACCAAAGGTTAAAATTTTTTTGTATGAAAATGGCTTCGTTTGTCGAGCAGAATGGCCACATTTGTAGTGCAGAATGGCCCAACTCAATCGTAGTACACGCGGAAGCCCCAGCGGCTGGGCAATTTTTGTAAATTTTCAAAAAAAATCCATCTGAATCACATTTCACGCGTTTTTAGAGCTATTTGAAAGAACAAAATTGTTCCGATTCCGAAGCCATTTAATATAACTAACTTGCCCGACTCCTTCAAGTTCCCTTTTACTTACGGTCAAGTCCAAGACACGTTTAAACGCTTGAATTTTTAAGATCGGGGAGATGGCTGCAGCCCTCTTAACTTCCCTGGTCGGGCACTGCCCAAGAATAACGTAAGTTCAGTAGAAATGCCAATTTTATGCTAAATTTGGAACGTGGAAAAATGTGAAAAACTGTTTTTTCTAATTTTACTTATACGGTATCTTCTCTTCTTACATAATTGCTTTGAAAACATATTATTGCAAAAAAATTCCCAAATTGCTATTTTTCCGACAAAAATTACTAACGTTGTTTAGCGGGGCATGGGAACTTTTTTGCCCTCGTCCTCAGAGCTCCGTTTTTTTTTTGTTTTTTTTAAGGCCAATAAAGACTTGGCGCTCACAACTACGGGCACGGTGGTACCTCAATTGATTAATTCAAATTAAGAAAAAATATTTACTTTTTAACAATTTGAGATATTATCGTATAATTTAAAAAAATTTCGTTAAAATAAATAAACTAGAAATAAAGTTTGCGTTTGAAAAACTATTGAAAAAGTGGGACTCCATTATCAGTGGACATTTGCACTGGACCTTCATTGCCTAAAAATATATCATTTCCACATTTAGAATTAAGTTATTCCCTTTCACGAGTTACCGCCATCTTTTGTTACGGTTTTTACCACGATACTGCTTCGCAGTATATATCGAAACTGCTGCCAACGCGTGAAACTTCAAAATGGCGTCTGAAGTCATTTCAAAAACAGTACAACTCTTTTCAAATTATCATAAAAAACTTTAACGAAATGCAATATCTTAGGCACGTGGGCACCCATTGCCTTTTGAGAGCGGCTGTCCTCAAAAAGTCGGTCCAAGGCCTTGCCCTCGGACTTTTTTGAGTCCTGGGCCTCAAACTTTGGGTGCTCGACTCCACCTCTGATATATTGTGTAACTCCAAGAAGCTCATGCATATTCATGCACTGCAGCATTAACCAACCGACTAAGCAGCTTATAAATCACCACTAGGAAAAAGCACTATAGTTTAAATCAGCTTAGCGAGACACGAGTAGCAGTAGTTAAATTTTATCATGGCCCATATCAGAGCTGCCAGAGGAGACTTTCCTGAATATTATACTATAGCCTAGAGACTAAATTTTACAGTATTATTATGGTAGCATCAGCACTACATCAGGTTTAGGCGGATTAGTGGAAACAATTAAGTTGGCTATTATAATTCATCTTATCATTGCCCGTTTCACTGTTTTATGTTCATTCGCCCAACAGAAATGCAGGTAATAGGGGGCAATTTTAAAATACCGAGTAGGGTACCGGTTACTAAATTACAGTGCTCTTGGTTCTCAATTGACTAAAAGCTTTTATCCAACAAACCTGGTTTCCGCCGGCTGAACTGTACGGTGTTTGGTCACTAACTGGAGATTTCTATTTCAAGATCCATAACCCAGTTTGTGATCTAGCCCGACTTTAACCCATGACTCCAAAATCCTTTCTGCCAAGCCAGACCACTGCCAATACAAATGCCACGTTTTGCATTAAAGTAAATTGATTTTCACATGTTGCTTGAATTTTATACTAGGCATAACTAGATACTAATGCTGATTCTATAGTTGTTTTTTTACGATAGGCTACAATTAGATCTATGCTTTTTGATAAGTCTGGGGCCTAAGAGGTTTGGAAGCGAAAACACTGCTGTATACTGTTAGAAACATTCAGCCTAGCTGCTTACAGTCTGCTGTTTTTGGTTTTCCATAGCGCAGTCCTAACCTGTAAGTTAACCTTTTTTCATTTCTTAAAACTGGTCGGCCGGTAATTTTTGAAACGTAGGTCGAATATCAACAGCAATGACCCTAATAAATCCTTTTTTCCAAGTAGGTTTGCCGCTTCTGCCGGTAAAACGCAACTGACATAGAATATGTCTAACCATTGCTTTTTAAATTACTTAACAATCACATGTCTCTGTTACATCATAGTTATGAACCTGAAAAAAATAAATTGACTTAACAACAATTTCCTCTGACAATGGAACCTATAAACAAATCTTTGATCGCTAATTTTTCAGGGAAGGAAACGAGTTTTTTCTTCAAAATTTCGCCAAAAGTTGTATTTTGCACCACAGTACCAGAATATGGTTATAACTCAATTTGCCAAAAAACTGACTTAACAACTTTGTCTCTCAGGTCTTCAATTACGTAATTAATTGGAACGACCGACGCTCGCGTCGCGTGTTCCTTTGTTTTTACTCGGCCATTTTCTAACTAACGAGTGCGAGATTTCAGACTTTTGCTTATAACTCGAGAACCGTTTGGTCTAACTACATGAAATTTTGACAGCAGTTTGAGATTAATGAGTTTTATGTTTGTACCAAATTTCGAGGCAATCGGTTACGTGACTTCGGGTTTATGACCCGAAAACCGCCCCAAAAGTTTGGCGTAAAAAGCGGTCTAAGTCAAAAACGGCTTAAGTACGGCAAAAAATATTTCTCATGGTTATATGTCTTAAGATATCCTTTCATCCCTACCAACCCACTTTCGGCTGCGATGAGGTTTTTTTCTTATTTTTTTCCTTTTTTTTTCCTTTTTTTTCCTTTTTTTCCTTTTTTTCCTTTTTTTCCTTTTTTTCTTCCTAAATCTTGTACGCTCGAGTTCTCCTAAACCACAAAACATAGAAATCTAATTTTTGTGTGAAGTTGTTGAGGTACATACGCAATTGTGTCTCCTGAAATTTTTTTGGGGCAACTCCCCCGGAAACCCCCCCAAAATGGGGCCCCAAAAAATCAATTTTTTGAACGGCTCAAGCTAGGGTGCCAGTTTTTTTTGTTGTCAGTAGATATTTGAGAGACAAATATTTTGACATAATTTGGGGGTACCACTCCCCCGGGGACCCCCCCAAATGGACCCCCCCAAAAATAAATTTTTAACGATTTAACCTAGGGTGCCATTTTTTTTTGATATCAGTAGATATTTAAGAGACAAATATTTTGACATAATTTGGGGGTACCACCCCCCGGGGACCCCCCCAAATGGACCCCCCAAAAGCAAGTTTTTTAACCATTTAACCTAGGGTGCCATTCTTTTTTGATATCAGTAGATATTTAACAGACAAATATTTTGACATAGTTTGGGGGTGCCACACCTCCGGGGACCCCCCCAAATGGACCCCCCAAAAATCAAGCTTTTGAACGGCTTAACTTAGAGTGCCAGTGTTTTATGATATCAGGAGATATTTAACAGACAAATATTTTGACATAGTTTAAGGGTGCCACCCCCCCGGGAATCCCCCCAAATAAACCCCCCCAAAATCAATTTTTTGAACTTCTCAAGGTAGAGTTCTATTTTTTTTTGATATCAGTAGATATTTAACAGACAACTATTTTGACATAGTTTGGGGGTGCCACCCCCCTGCGGACCCCCCCAAATGGACCCCCCAAAAATCAATGTTTTGAATGGCTCAACTTGGGTGCCAGTCTGTTTTGATATCAGCAGATATTTAACAGACAAATATTTTGACAAAGTTTGGGGGTGCCACTCCCCCTGGGACCCCCAAAAATCAATTTTTGAACGGCTCAAGCTAGTGTGCCAGTGTTTTATGATATCAGGAGATATTTAACTGACCAATATTTTGACTCTACTTTTCTGGAGGTTTCATAATCAGATATTTTTGAATAATTGCTGATTTTACGGTAGACAAAAAGTACTTTTGAGCGTCACAGCATTAGCTATGCGTCGGTCGTTCACTGGGTTTGCTGGCAAACTCCCATCTAGTTGTTATTGAAAAATGGTATAGGTATACAATAGATGGTTACGCTTACTAACCATGTTATTGCCGGGCCGGATTTACATCGCACTGGGCCCCTGGCTCTTTGGAGATTTTCGCAACATCTTTCTGCTAAATGTAGGTGAAGACCATAAAAAGTCTTAAACAGGGGCTGAACCATGTTTAAATTTCGTTAAAAATTAAATAAATCAAAACTCTGGAGTTTTTTAAGGTTTGTGCAAAAAAATTATTTCTCTCCATTAGACCATTACATCGTTACTGAGTGACATCATGTCAAACATCACTGATCCATTCCACAAATAGAAATTTACGTCACAAGCTTCCGCGTCACAAGCTTCCGCGTCACAAGTGGTAATGCATGATAGTACGCTTGTTCAGTCAGTCAGTTCAGGATTAGAGCTTCGCCTGGTGTAGGCTAGCATTGAAAATAAGTAGGGTAATAGCGCAAACCAAAGATAAAGTATAAAATGTTGTTTTGTACTGCCTACATTAGGCCTGGTTTAGGTTAGTAGTAGTTAGACTAGGCCTACCGGTAGCGAGACCACTAGTTAGCCTAATGCTGATGCTATGGTGGTTGTATTCAAAGATTGGCATAGGCTACTATTGCACTGACAACAGCAACTGACAAGAAAATAAGTGACGTTAGGCTACTTACGACCTGCTGTGTAAGTGAAGCTATATAATTGTTTAAATCTAGGCTATCTGCCTAGCCTATGGGTCAATCCATGCTTAATTTGACAGGCTGTCAACCCATCTTCTAGAATCTTCTCCAAACTTGGCATGGGGGTAGGTGGAACAAAGTAAAAAAAAACCTGTTGGCAAAAAATTTCACCTTTCTAGCACAAGCTGTTTCTGAGATATGGTCTGTTTAAAATTGTGCGAGAAAGTGAATTTTGAGGATACGCATGAGTGATTTTACCTCCAACGCTCAAAGTTGAGGTAGGAGGATGCAGTAAATTGCTACCCCCCCATTTTTGACCATGCCAAATATCAAATTGCTACCCCCCCATTTTTGACCATGCCAAATACAATAAAACGGTTATTTTTAAGCTAAAAAGATTGCTTTTTAAGTTATTTAATAATTAAGGTGTTTCTCTTTGCGCCTCGGTTATGGGGTGCTCTGACTTTTTTTTTCTTAAAAAATGTTTTATGCCCATTTTAATGACTACTTTTCATGTCTATTATGAAACCAAGCTTTGTCAAACTGAATTAACTTGCATTATCAGGTATCAAATAATAGCTTGGGCATTGTTTAGAGCTTTTTTTTCATTTGCCACGTTTAAAATGTATAAACGGTAGGCTATAGGCTTCCCTAACCATATTTAACTATCCTGGAACATGTTCACATCACTTTTATCACCCAATATCAGTGAATCAAATTGGATGCAAGTACATTTGCTCAGACTTAAACTTTTCTGCAACATGTGATTTTTTACCAGCAGTATACCAAAAGGTTAAAAGCATGGATTTTGTGGCATGCTGGTATAACTTTCATTGGTGTGTGGGTCTCATTTTATGGGTAAATGAACCGCAGCTGGAAGACAATGTTAAGTTTATATGCCCACAGCCCCATATGGCCCATCACTATCATTTTGTTAGCCTGAGCAAGATGACTTTTGTACTGTTCCTTAGAAATAAATTATTTGCGCAATTGACTCTTCTACTTCACCCAGTGGACGAATCTACGAACTTTCAAGACTTAAGTCTGAAAACAATTGAACAAAATATTAACAACTAAGTCTAATTAGCTTCAAACTTTATTGTTTACATCGGCGTAAATCCATTGCACAATCAATTCAAAAATATTAATTTATTTTATCATCATTTGAAACTTTCGAACTACATGCCAATGATGCATCTTTTTAATGCCAATTGTGACGGCATGCGTGCTTAGTTTTCCGATTTTTTGGTTTTTACTCCGCTTTGAATATAAATGGCAACATTGATCTCGTTGACAACCGCAAAATGTTTACTATTTTAGGTCTTTTTGTGAGTGATTAAGTTGGTTGATGACCGAGGTTGCTTAGAGTTAAGTTTAGGTTAAGTTTGCTGTCTTGAACGTGGATGAAACTGTTGGAATGTTGTATTAATTAGATTAAGCTATGGTACGTATACGTTTTTACTGGTTTTAGCATGTTTTAGGCTTGTTCGGCTATGCGTAGTTTGCTTAGCCTGGGTTGTTGGTGATTGATTATTAAATGATAGTGTTGATTGCTGCAGTAGTTGAAGTACTGAACCGTTTTATACTGTCTTATCTTGCTGTCGTTGACTTCTTTTGCTGAGGTATCGTAGGGGCTCGGATAGCTGATGGAAACGAGCCTGCTGTAGTAGCCTTGACACAACACGGATTAGAGTTTGTAGTAATCTCATTTCATTGTATTGTTGGCTTATTTATGTTCATGATTATGTTTAGAGATGCTTGGACCTTTTGTTGTCACTTGAGCCTTATTTGGATTTCGTGTGCATGGTACCCACAAAATTAGGTTCGTTTATCTGCATACCGTTACTGATTACCATAGCCTACTGGAACAGTCTTAACTTGCTAATGCTGAATATATTGATAGCTTCGTCATACTGTGGTGCATGGTTGGTAATACTTTGCTAGCATAGATTTGACACTGTAACCTACTAGTGTAGTGCTGCTGATTGTTTATAGTGAACAACAGAGGTAAGTTTATTTAAATTTCATGATAATTTTTTCGAAGCTACTGTAATACTAATTAGTGTTGCTGGGCATTGCTGTAAGTTAAGTTTTGCTATTATGTTGTGCTTTTTGTTTAGTTACCGCTGCTATACTTGACAAGAGACAATTAAAATTCAACAATTTATTTTTTCTGAAGTTTGCTCTTTACGGTTTTGGGCGGGTAGGACTGACTTGGTGAAACACTAATGCATCTTTTTAAATGCCAACTACATGCCAATGCATCCAAGGCTTAAAGGGCAATGTCAAATTGCTTGCTAATTTATTCAAATTTAGGTTTTATATGCCAAGGCTAGACATTGTGTGTGTATTTGAATTTATTTAAATTGTATGTTAAATCGAGTTGAGGAGAGCGGAAAATGCTTGAAACCGGGTAACGTATTTATCACAACTTTGGCAATTGTAATTACATCTTTTCACCTATTTATTAGGGTAAAGTGAAAAACCAAAATTTTTGAATTTAAAAAGTGGTCTTGATATATCGCTCTAAATACCATATGAAATACTTTTATCACAATTTTGAGTTCTTGCACCCTCTGGTGGCCATGCAATTTTATCGAACGTTCTTAAATAAATCACTTTTACCATATCTCACTACCCACATATGCTAGAAAGCTAGTTTTTAGCTTCAAAGTTGCAGAAACAGCACATTCATATCTCCATGAAAAAGAACTTTGCCATAAAAACGTACGGAAAAAAAAACTACAGCCGAATGATTGATTACAGATTTACTGATTATTGATAAGTTTTCAGTGCTCAACTTCAATTGCATTGCAGTTCGCATTGGCATTGAAAATACGTCAGATGAGGTTTAAATTTATGTATATTTGCACTTTTAGTGTGCCATGCTGCCTTATCAGCTTAAAATAGTTTCTTTAATGGCAATTAGCCTTACTCAACTGGGTAATGTGCAGCACAGTATAGTAACTAATGTTTAAAGTTATTGCATCATCCAGGATTGGTTGGCTCTTGCATTATCACTTTTTTTATGCTTAACTTGAGGAATTATATCTAGTTCATTCAAAAACAGGTAAGAAAGATTGTACAGTTTAATTCAAAAGCACTGAAAGATGCCAAAGTACAAAATTAGAATTAGAAAAGCAATTTGTACCGTGATTAGAAAAGCTATAGTTCTGAGAAGAAAAAAATTTAGCAATATATTTTAATGAACAATTTAATACCATTGTTTATTGTATTGTAAATACAGTATATACTGTGCTTGCTGGCATAAATTTAGTTATTTGTGAAGCAGCATGCTAACCAAAAAAAAGATTCAAGTCTAATGTTACTTGTACAAAGTTGTATGGGGGAGAAAATTTTTAAATTTCTGATATTTCTGCCAAACATTTACCTTTTGTGTTCTGCTTTTGATGTTCAAAAAAAGGATGATCATTAAATGTCATTCTCAAGCCACACTGAATTTCACATTGCTTTTTTTGTTTATTATCATAGCAAAAAATATCAAAAAGTTTATCAGTATCTTGCAAAAAACTAGTTTCAAGCTGTTTGTATCGATCAGATGTTTAAGATTTTTATGGTTTTGCTGTTACAGTAAACGTTGATGACTGTATAGTCGACTTCGATGTCCTAATTAATAAATTCTGAAATTTTTCGTGCAATACTCAGCTCACATATTGAATAAACATTGCACCAAATTCATTTGTTCTTTTACAACAATTTGAGCTCTATCCAAGTTCCTGAAGTGATTAAAGTTGAGCAAATGCTCAAATCACCTGTCTTTTGGTTGGCAGAAATCCTGGAGGAAAATTATCGGAACTTAAAAATATTTTGCCATCGAAAAACTTTTTACAAGATTAGACTTGGATCTTTTATTAGTTAGCATGCTGCTTCAGGAATAACTGAACTTATGCCAGGTAGTACAGTATATACCGTATCTACAATACAATAAACAATGGTAGGCCTATCAAAATGTTTGTTAAATATATTGCTAAATTTTCTTTCTGTTAGAACAGTAGCTTTTCTAATCATGGTACAAATTGCTTTTCTAATTCTAATTTTGTACTTTGGCATCTTTCAGTGCTTTTGAATTAAACTGTACAATCTTTCTTACCTGTTTTTGAATGAACTAGATATAATTCCTCAAGTTAAGCATAAAAAAAGTGATAATGCAAGAGCCAACCAATCCTGGATGATGCAATAACTTTAAACATTAGTTACTATACTGTGCTGCACATTACCCAGTTGAGTAAGGCTAATTGCCATTAAAGAAACTATTTTAAGCTGATAAGGCAGCATGGCACACTAAAAGTGCAAATATACATAAATTTAAACCTCATCTGACGTATTTTCAATGCCAATGCGAACTGCAATGCAATTGAAGTTGAGCACTGAAAACTTATCAATAATCAGTAAATCTGTAATCAATCATTCGGCTGTAGTTTTTTTTTCCGTACGTTTTTATGGCAAAGTTCTTTTTCATGGAGATATGAATGTGCTGTTTCTGCAACTTTGAAGCTAAAAACTAGCTTTCTAGCATATGTGGGTAGTGAGATATGGTAAAAGTGATTTATTTAAGAACGTTCGATAAAATTGCACGGCCACTAGAGGATGCAAGAACTCAAAATTGTGATAAAAGTATTTCATATGGTATTTAGGGCCATATATCAAGACCACTTTTTAAATTCAAAAATTTTGGTTTTTCTCTCCACCCTACTATGTATTGGTTTTGAAACAGAAGCAATAAATTTCGAAAAGCCATCGAAGCGAAATGCTGGGAGCAATTTCCTTGCCTACTCCCAAAAAAAATTGAAATTTGATATCGCCAGCATTTCATATCAAGATGACTCTGTGGGAGATCCAGATTATACCTTTCATGAAAGTATAGATTTGAATGCAAGCAAGCACGAATTTGTTTTTGTGTGACTACGATACTTACAACTATGTTAGAAACGACTTGAAAAGGCTGTTAATTGTTAAAGGCATCATGAAGGTCGTGTGGTTTTGCATTAGAAACTCATCTGTAAAAAAGAAAAGCAGTTCATTTCATATCACGGCGGTTTACGTTTCGTGCTTGGTTTTATTAGTCTGAGAATAAAAACATGCCATAACCCGAGTTTGGAATAAAACATGTCTTGCTTGCAATCAGTTAGAAAGCAAGGAAAGTTTAACTACACAATCCACTTTCGAAGTAAAACCATATAGATCAATGAGATTTCGTTTCATGGTTCTTTACGTTTTGTGCTAGGCCATCCTGGTGTGAGAAAATTACATGCCATAACCCCAGTTTGGTATGTACCAAAATTGTGGCAAATCCAAAATTATGTACCAAAATTAGGCCTATGAAAATTGTTGCAAGTCGGTTCGGTTTCACTGTGATAAATACAAGCATTGGTAACTGTGCTTCATAATTTAGTTAATTAGACTGAATGTTCGACACAGAAAGCATTGGTATTTTTTACCATTTTATTTGTTCTACTGTATATATAGACAGGCGCGTAGCCAGGATTTGGAAAAGGGGGGGGCTATTTTGAAAGAGTGAGAAGTGTGCAAACGACCTTGACTCGAATTTTCATTGACCCTAATCAGTTTCAGACGGTTTGTCAAAATTTCAGACGAATTGTCTCGAAAAGATCGAAAATTCAAACGTTTTTTCCGCCAAACTTTAGGTGATCTCCAAAAAAAAAAAAAAAAAAAAAAAAAAAGTCTTCGCCAAATTTCAGAGTGATTTTTCGGCCGAAATCCAAAATTCAAACGTTTTTTCCGCCCAAAATCAAGTGATCTCCAAAAAAAAAAAAAAAAAAAAAAAAAAAGGTCTTCGCCAAAATTCAGAGTGATTTTTCGGCCGAAATCCAAGATTCAAACGTTTTTTCCGCCCAAAATCAAGTGATCTCCAAAAAAAAAAAAAAAGGTCTTCGCCAAAATTCAGAGTGATTTTTCGGCCGAAATCCAAAATTCAAACGTTTTTTCCGCCCAAAATCAAGTGATCTCCAAAAAAAAAAAAAAAAAAAAAAAAGGTCTTCGCCAAAATTCAGAGTAATTTTTCGGCCGAAATCCAAAATTCAAACGTTTTTTCCGCCCAAAATCAGGTGATCTCCAAAAAAAAAAAAAAAAAAAGGTCTTCGCCAAAATTCAGAGTAATTTTTCGGCCGAAATCCGAAATTCAAACGTTTTTTCCGCCCAAAATTAGGTGATCTCCAAAAAAAAAAAAAAAAAAAAAAAAAAGGTCTTCGCCAAAATTCAAAGTGATTTTTCTCCCAAGTTTCGCAAGTTCAAACGTCTGAGGGGGGGCTCCTTTCGAATGGGGGGGGGCTATTTTCCATTTTTCACAGAAAATCGGCCTCAAAAGCACAAAATACATGCGTTTTTGCATACTTCACAAGCCAATGGGGGGGGCTCGAGCCCCCCCCCGCCCCCCCCCTGGCTACGCTACTGGGTGGGGGCTATTTTCAATTTTTCACAGAAAATCGGCCTCAAAACCACAAAAAACATGCGATTTTGCATACTTCACAAGCCAATGGGGGGGCTCGAGCCCCCCCCGCCCCCCCCTGGCTACGCTACTGTATATAGACGAGATTTGGGAATAAGTTGCTTAAAGCTTGTAGATTAAAATTTATGTTTTAGACCAGGGGTGCTCAAACTTATTGAAAAGCTGACTGCATGACCTTTTTTTCTGAGCTTTAGTGGGCCGCAAAACTCTCATAAAATGCTTGGATAATTTTTATTCCGAATACTGCGTATTGCTCGTGTAAGTTTTGAATTGCCCTACCATATTAAATCATTGCTAAACCGCGGAGTTAACCTTTAAAAAAAATTTTTTTACGTTATTTGGTTGAAACTTTTTAAATTACTTGGCTAAGATGGAGGCTTCAACCCCCCCTCCCAAGCAACGCTTATTTCCCAATAGTTGTACTACTGAACACACCTTTTACTAACTGTGAAGTATAGATCTGCTGTGACATGGCGTTTTGAAATGCAAACTACGCGGAGATATAAATATAAACACCAAAAACCAAAAAAGTTAAAGCGTAGCTTATGTAGTGGCCTACGAAACGCTGCTACAGCTAGAAGTTCAATAAGCAAAGCTTTTTGTATCGGTTAATTATATTTTCGCTGCTTGTGTCAATTTAACTGTGTTATGTAGGTTTCTACTTCATTGCTAAGACGACCTTTCGGGTATCGGACTCAGTCACCAGCGGTCGTTTTGCGACAGAACCGCATCTGCGCAATGCTGCTCAGTCTACAGGTAGTTTCGTATTTTTTCAATAATGGAGTGTCAGCATATTATGGTTGTTAATTGTGCCGCCTGATCTTAATTTCCCTTGAAATTTGTCCAAAATGGCAAACTTTGACTCAAGATACAGTCAAACCTCGGTTTAACGCACCAATATGCGAAAATGCAATTGTCTTTTTTTAGAAAATGTCCCTTATTCGAAAAGACACGAATTTTACCTAGTTTAATTGTAGATGCGCACGTCAGTGACGTAGCCAGGAGGGGCAGCTGCCCCCCAAAATTTCATTTTGCATCAGAGCCCCTTGATGAGTTGTCTCACATCAGGTCGGTCGCCCCAGGATGTGTCGCATCATAAACCAGGCTCTTTGTCACGATTGGAGACGCAGTATTTTTGCGTTGTCGAGTTGGGAGAAACTGCGGTTATGTGGTATATGTAAAATAGCAACCAATCGATTTTTACTCCGGCATCTGAGAAATATTATGGCAGTTGTTAAGACTATAAGTTTGATAAACATTCAGTTTAAATAGTCAGGTAGTATTAAATCCAAGCTAACGAAACAGTGAATTTTAAGATATGTAGTATTTTGAAAACTTTCGAGAGCACTGAGCACCAAAGCAGTTCTAAACAGTTTTTTTATTAAAAGCAAATACCAACGGCTCTGTTTTGCTTTTTTTTTTTATCCTCAGCTGTGTTTTGTCAATAAAACTAGTATTATCAGAGAAACTTTCATATGCACCATTGTTATGGCTTACAGAGTCCCTGTAAAAAGATGACTACAGAAATGTTCGCATTAATTTGCAGAAATTTTACTTTTAAGCTATTCTATAGTTATTACGTATGATCTTCGTTTTAATTAAATTATTTTTTTACAGTTCCGGCAACCTCCCAAGCTGTCATCGTCGCGTTCATCAAAACCCCAGTCAATCACCTGAACGGCCGCCACAATCCCAACATTGCTCAAGAATCTGTTTGGAAGTTTTAGTTGGCAAATTTTACACCTGTAGTTTTTCTTGCGTTTATCTTACTGCCTGTATCTTTGCAATAAATTTTTTTTTTACTTTTTAATTGTATAATTTATAAGAGAAGCAGTAGGCTCTAGTTCGAAAACATAGCTATTCCATTAAACCGCTGAAACTACGTGCCAATGCTGGGCCCAAGCAAGCAATAGCCGCTTATTGTAAAATGCAGTTCAACAATATAAGTCTGATGCTAGTGTTAACTGCAGGCTAGCTACAATTTCTGGACGTTTTACGTACCGGTAGCCTACCGCTTATCCAGTACGTAAATTGTAGGGGGGACGCGTCCCCCCATGGAGATTTAGCGTTCCCTTATGGAAATTCAGCGTTCCCTACTAAAAGAAAGCGTCATGGACGTATAGACGAAAAAACTGTTGATAAAATG